>CANXYC013040431.1:0-17244 GCA_948193065.1 Aleurites moluccanus | reverse complement strand
ATATATATATATATATATATATATATATATATACAAATACATGTTTATATCCTAACTAACCCATACATACCCCATGGAGCAGCTAGAACATGAACACCAAAATTACAGAATTCAAAATAATTACATAAATGACAAAAGACGGCAGAAATCCACAAAGAGTCTGAACTTGGGATTCTGCTACCTACTCAGCACTTGAAATGGGTAAACAGAGAAATGGGTGAGTATATAAGATACTGAGTGAATCTATATGCATCACCAATAAATATAGTTAGGTAACAGATGGAATAATGATATCAATAGGTCAATATGAATAGTTTATAGAATCAATAATAGATGGTGACAGAATAGTCAATAAGCATATAATAGGTTCGATATAATATGGAAAGACAGATAAAGGGCCAGTACAGTATGGACTATATGTAAACATATAGTCTCTAGTAGTATCAGTATCAGTAAGCATAAGACTGATAAGGTCTTATGGCCAAGACCATAACCCTTCCCAGCTAGGGCATCAGTAGATCAATGTGCATATTGCCGACAGTATGTACCCACTACCCTGTAGGAGCGGCAGCTCTGTCAAGCCATATTAAGTTCAATATAAGAGTGAAACATATCAAATGACACCATTATGCAACAATGGTATCATCAATGACAATAAGCTCAATATGATTCAAATCAAGTAGCAATTGAATCAATGGCATTGCAATACACAATATATAATCAATGATAATCGGTTTGGTAAACAAGAAAGGTATGGAACAAAGGTTAGTTATACAAAGGAAATTGGTAGGCCAATTGGCATGCCAATGTCGCTGGCGAAAATGGCATTCAAGTGGTAGGCCTATGGAAGAAGAATGCAATAGGCCAATGGAAAAATAACTAGGCATTTTGTTAAACACTTGGTGGGCAACATTGAATGGGCAAATTGGCTAGGTTTTGGTGCAAGGTTATCAAAGGCCATTCAATCAACAATCAAGCCACATTGTCAACAACACAATAAGCAAAAAAAAAAAACAAAAAATACAATTGGTGGCAAAAATTTGTCTAAATGTTGCTTATATATTAAGCAAAAATAGAAAATTACATTTTAGTTCTTAAACATTCAAGTATTCATACTTTGACCCCAACTTGTTCTGTAATTTATTCTGACAATTCTATTTAGGATTGGATTTCAAAATGGGGAATCAAAAGGCTTATTTTAATTTATACTTATTTATAAAAATAGTTTCAGAGTCATTCTGAAACCCAGACAGACTAATTTTCACTATTCCCCTAAAAATTCCATTTATTTATGGTTTTGCCATCAATTACTTTTTCAGTGTTCCTAAAGGTTTTTCACCTCTTTCTTTTTAGCATAATTACATATGCATTTATGTGATCTTTTACCCCTAGTCAGAATCAAGAATTCATCTATTGACCGGATAATTAATTTCTTGGCAGTGTTCCCGACACCGACGATTTCTAGAAAAGTAATTTATTCGCTTTCTAACTGTGTCTCTAAAATTATTTCCCATCATTTCAATGCCTTTAAACCATATACTGAGAATTAATTTATGCATATAACTTATAATTTCCTAAGGTATTACAGTCTCTTTAAGGACATACTCCCCATCTCGATTTCTAGCAACTATTGACATTTTAGCTAGAGCCTACATCCCTAGGTATTTGTATTCATCATGAAGATGATGCAGGGGTTGATATAAAGTGGATACGAGATCAAACCGAAGCTTAAGGTTAGTGTTGGCTCGGGTTATTTCTACGATAATTTTTGTGATTAGATGTCCAATCACAATATAACCGGACTTCCTCTTTGACAGCGAATCAAAGTGATCCGTAAGCAATCGATCTGAAGCCAGCTTGTGCCCTTTTTCAATCCACCATAGATAGAATAAATCATATTTAAGCATGGCACTGTAACTAGTCCCTTTCGCATTTATAGTATATGCTACAATGCAATGAGTGATTTTGAGCATGGGACTCCAAATGGTGGTGGCTTTGCAAATTCTAGGGTTAAAGGGGGTTTCTAGACATGTGATTTCCTTCTAAAAATCTGACTTAATGAAAGAATCAGGTTAATTGTCTAACCCGTGACTAGAAAACCCAAAGATCTCTACTTGTTTAACTCTGTCTAAGGTATATGGTTGTCCTGGGATTTTAAAAGTCATGATTCCAAAGGAGGAACTGGTGGTTGTATTCACCCTAAGAGTTGAGAAAAACACTTGGACTAAAAGTGGATAACAAGCAGAATTGATATTGGACATAACTGTCCAATTGACAGAGGCTAGTTTTTCCCTAACAGCCCTAGCAACCCCCAATTTTTCTAAGGCTACCCAATCTATATTCCTAGATAGGAGAACATTGAGATTAGAAGTTAGGATAATAAACTTCTTTCGTTCTTCCTCAGTTAAGAAATTGAGAAGCCGCTGATGATTAGAGGGTTGGCCAATAGGTGCAGATTGTGGTGGATCAGAGACTGTTTGGGGTGGAGCAAGGGTGTTCTATGGAGGAGGTGGTTGAGAAGAGGCTCCAACCTTCTCCTTTCCCTTTAGAGTACAAGACATAGGTGGAAGAGAAGGAGGAGACAAGGATTCAGTTTCTGAAGAGCTGGAATAAGAATCTTCAGAGGTGGATTTCTCAATTCTTGCCTTTTTCCCATACGACGATTTACGTTGGGCAAGGGTTTTGGTATATTTGGGAGGCATTTTGCACGATTGAAGGATGAAAAGATTGATTTCGATTATGGAGAGAGTTGAAAACATGGGTTTTTTTCAGAGAAAAAGTAGAGAGAAATGAAATGAGGTTGAAAAAAAAAAACTGAAAATCGCGATTTTTATTTGAAAAATTACAACAGTAACGGCCGTTACTTTTTGGTAGCGGCTGCAACTTAATTAAGTAACGGCTATTACTTATTGATAGCGACCGTGACTTAATTAAGTAGCGGCTGCTACAAAATAAGTAATGGGCATTATTGAGCTAAGTAGTGGCTACTACTAAAGTAGCAGGAGCTACTAAGATACATAAAGGGTTGGACAAAAATGTAGCGGCCGTTACCAATTTTTGTAACGGCCGTGAAACGGCCATGAATCTGGGAAGATAGAAAATTGAAAATTTACCCAGAATCGCGGGTGCTACATCTTAAGTAGTGGCCATTACTCTAATTTGAGTAACAAAGTTACATTAAGGCCACAGGTAGTGGGGCGCTACATAAATGAAAATTTCAAAAAAAATTAAAACACATAAATTAATCAAGATACCTTGTCAATTTCACTACTATCTAATATTCCTAATTCACATTTAATAAAATTTAAACACTCCTCATTCAATGGTTTTGTAAAAATATCCGCAAGTTGATCATTTGAAGTAACAAAGTCAAGCACAACATTATCATTCAACACATTGTCTCTAAGAAAATGATGTCTAATATCAATGTGCTTACTCCTAGAGTGTTGAACATGATTTTTTGATAAATTGATAGCACTAGTCTTATCACACTTAATAGGAATCTTGTTCAAATACACACCTAAATCATGAATTTGTTGTTTCATCCATAAAACTTGCGTACAACAACAAGCGGCTGTCATATATTCAGCTTCCACGGTGGACAAAGTCACTGAATTTTGTTTCTTACTAAACCAAGAAACAAGATAATTTCCTAGGAATTGGCAAGTACCGGAGGTACTTTTCCTATCTATGCAACTATTAACAAAATCCACATCAGAATAGCCAATTTGATTAAAAGACATGTTCTTAGGATACCAAAGCCCTAGATTTTATGAGTCTATCAAATATTTGAAAATTCTTTTGACTGCATTCAAATGTGATTCTTTAGGACAAAATTGAAAATTTGCACATAATCATATAGCAAACATAATATCCGGTCTACTGACGGTTAAGTAAAGCAAGATACCCTTCATATCTCTAAATTTCTTCTCCTCAATAGGCTTACCAATATCATCATTGTCATGCTTAATGGTGGAGCTAATTGGAGTTCTACTTGACTTTGCTCCATCCATACCAAACTTTTTGAGAAGTTCCTTTGTGTACTTTGATTGGTTAATGAAGATGCCTTCCTCATATTGTTTGATTTGTAATCCAAGGAAATATTTCAATTCTCCCATCATGCTCATCTTAAATTCACTTTGCATACATGAGGAGAATTCCTTGCACAAAGCTTCATTAATAGCACCAAATATTATGTCATCAATATAAATTTGTACAATTAAAATGTTATGTTTATCTTTTTTGATAAAAAATGTTTTATCAACTTTACCTTTTGAAAAACAATTGTTAATAAAAAAAAGTGCTAAGTCTATCATACCAAGCTCTAGGAGCTTGTTTAAGACCATAAAGAGCTTTTTGAAGTTTAAAGACATGATTTGGAAAATCAAATTGTTCAATACCTGGAGGTTGTTCAACATAAACTTCCTCCTCAATAAAGCCATTTAAAAAAGCACTTTTAACATCCATTTGATACAACTTAAAGTTCATATGATATGTAAATGCAAGTAGCATCCTAATTGCCTCAAGTCTGGCTATCGGTGCAAAAGTCTCATCATAGTCTATTCCTTCCTCTTGATTATATCCATTTGCCACCAATCTAGAATTGTTCCTAGTGATCACACCAACCTCATCTAATTTGTTTCTAAACACCCATTTGGTACCAATGATGGGATGGTTTTGTGGTCTTGGAACTAAGGGCCAAACCTTGCTCCTCTAAAATTGGTTCAATTCTTCTTGCATAGCCTCAATCCAACTTTCATCATCTAGAGCTTCATTAATATTCTTAGGTTCAATCTTAGATATGATCACTATTTCCTTGAAAGAGGATTTTGTGGCTACACCTTTTGAGGTTTCACCAATAATGAGGTCTTTTGGGTGGTCCTTTTTAAATTTCCAATCCTTTGGAAGTTCAACATCAAGAGGTGGGATTCCTATTTCTTTGGAAGATTTTCCTAGGTCATCAAGATTCTTTGAGGAAGAATGAACAAGAGGCTCTAGGTCAATAGATGAATCATGTTCATGATAAAAAATGTCATAATCATTAATGTGATCAAATTTATGGAAATCAAAAGGACTTGATTCATCAAATTTAACATGTATGGACTCTTCAACAGCTAAAGTTCTTTTATTGAAAACTCTATAAGCTTTGCTAGAAGTTGAATAACCCAAGAAAACAACTACATTTGTTTTGAAGTCAAAATTTTCAAGATTATCCTTGGTGTTTAATATGAAGCATTTGCATCCAAATACTCTTAGATATGAAATTCCTGGTTTTCTTCCAATCCATAGCTCATAAGGAGTTTTATTTAAAATTGTTCTTATAAAAAGTCTATTTGAAATATAACAAGCACTGTTGACGGCTTCGGCCCAAAAGTACTTAGGAAGAGAATACTCATTGAGCATAGTTCTAGCCATGTCAATAAGAGTTCTATTTTGCCTTTCTACAACTCCAATTTGTTGGGGAGTTCTAGAAGTAGAAAAGTTATGAAAAATTTTCATTTCATCACAAAAGAATTTAACTCATGATTGACAAATTCTCTTCCATGATCACTTCTTAAAGATGTGATATAAAAACCTTTTTCATTTTGAATTCTTTTAGTAAAAGATTTAAATTCCTTAAAGCTTTCATTCTTATAAGAAAGGAGTAATAACTAAGTAAATCAAGAGTAATCATCAACAATGACAAATGCATATTGCTTACTTCCAAGACTAGATGTCCTATAAGGGCTAAACAAATCCATATGCAAGAGTCCTAGAGGCCTTAAAGAAGAAACAAAATTTTTAGTTTTAAAAGAACTTTTAACTTGCTTGCCCATTTGACATGTATCACACATCTTATCTTTGAGAAACTTGACCTTGGGAAGATCAATTACAAGCTCTTTAGACTTAATATTGTCAATGTGATCAATGCCAATATGTCCAAGTCTTCTATGCCATAACCATGCATCATCACATAGAGAGACCATACAATCAATATTGTCATTATGCACACTATTTAAATCAATCATATAGATGTTGCCAATTCTATGACTGACAAACAAAATTTTCTTATCCTTCAAATGCTTCACGTAGTATTTCTTAAAAGTAAAAGAAATTTTATTTCCTATTTCATATAATTGACTAACACTAATTAAATTATTCTTCAATCCATTAACCAATAATACATGTTCACGAGAGGGTTTTTCGATCTTACCAACTTGCCAAATTCCAATAATTTTTCCTTTGCCATTATCACCAAAGGTCACCTTACCTACATTCCTATTTTGCAAATTTGTGATAAGACTTACATTACCATTCATATGCCTTTAACATCCACTATCCAAGTACCATGATTCTTCTTTCCTTCTGGATTTCAAGCAAACCTACAAGAGATAACATTCATACATTTTTAGGTACCCAAAAGCTTTTGGGTCCTTGAGGGTTAGCATCAATATATCTTAAATGTACATTGCTAATGTAACATTTGAAATTTGGATGACCATATTTTCCACAATAATGAGATCTTAAGAGATTTTTATATTTTTGTTGAGACATTGTCCTATTGTGTATTTTGAAAAGATATTAAGGCCAATAATCATACTTTGATTTTGACCTATAATGTGCATTTTTAGGCCTCTTTAAATGAGAGTTATGCATGCCATAACTATGTAAATTAGTTTTAGGTCTAGCATTTTTAGGTGGAGGAATGTGATTATGTGAACTTGATGCCTTTATAAATATTGTCTTAGATGTTGATGGAGCATCCCCTCCATAATAACCAAGTCCATACTTAATTGTAGGATATCTTTGAGACTTAAGAATTTTATCCAATTTTTCTTTGCCAATAGAAAGTTTGGATAAGTATTCATTCTGAGACTCTAACTTGTTTCTCAACAAGGAATTCTCATTTTTTTTTAGTTTATTGCATTTTTGGTCTCTAAGATTGATGGTCTTTTTCATTTCAATATTAGATGCACTTAATTCATTTATTTCCTTTTTGTATGATTCACAAGCATCTAAGACTTCATTTGACATTTCTTTCAATTTATCATATTTGTTTTACGACTTATGATATTTTGAAAGTAAGGCATCTATAATTTGTAAAGCATCATTATTAGAATTAAAATCTGAATTACTAACCTCACTTGAAGATGTGTCTTCCTCAATAGCCATGAAGCAAAAATTAGCTATCTTTACTAGCATCATTTTCTTCATCAAAATCGCTTGAATCATCCCAAGTAGTCACCAATGCCTTTTTTCTTGAAATTTCTCTTATTTTATAATCTTGGGCAATCTGCTTTTATGTGACCAAATTTGTCACATTCAAAGCATTTCACTTGATTGTTTTTGATATTTTCATTCTTCTCATATCTTTTGAATGGCTTCTTGCTCTTGTTCTTCTCAAGAATAAGATTTCTTATTCTTTTGGTAAGTAAAGCCATATCTTCATCTTCTTCCCCTTCTTCACTCTCAATTGAGGAACCCTCATTGGAAGCAATGAGATTTATCCTTTTGTTCCTCTTCAACTTTGTCTTGAGATAAAGTTATCTCATGTGTCATAAGTTTTCCCAACAAGTTGTCAGTTGGGAGGGTGCTCAAGTCATTTTCTTCTTCAATTAAAGCTACTCTTGCTTCCCAATCCTTCTTGGGTAAAACTCTTAAGATCTTACAATTTATATATTTTTAGAATAATTCTTCCCAATCATCCTTATTTGATTTACAATTACCATTAGGCGATTGTATATTTCAGATTCCTTCTCATTTGTAACATTTGAAAGAGCTCATATTCATGAGTAAGAATATGAATTTTCTTACCCTTGACTTGATTTATTCCTTCATAAAAAGTTTCAAGAGTATCCTAAATTTGCCCTGTCAAAATGCAATGGGAGATTTTTCCATACTCATCTCTTCTCAAGGCATAATAGAGAGTATTCATTGCCTTTCCATTTCTCCCATTTGCTTTCCTTTCCACTGGTGTCCATTCAATCTTTAGTTTGATGACTTCTACATTATCAACAATTTTTATAGGAACTGTATAACCTGCTTCTACAACATCCCAAAGATTAATTCCATCACTATCCATGTAGATTTCCATTCTATTATTCCAATAGGGATAGTTGGTGCCATTGAAGTAAGGTGGTCTCATGGTCGAGCTGCCTTCAATAATGTTGGTTGCTTGGTTTGCCAATGATATTTGATCCAAGATTATTAAATCTTAAAAAAAAAAGATACAAAGCTCTAATAATAATTGAAAGTCCCTTGGCAACTAAGAGGGGGGAGGGGGTGAATTGGTTGTTTAATAAAATTAATGACAACTTAAAAATTTAATGAGTGAAAGAGAGAAAGAAAAAATTCACACAAATAATTTATAGTGGTTCAACCAAAAATGCCTACGTCCACTCCCCAAGATCACACTTGAGTATTTCACTAACTTTGGTCCCTTTTTCAAGTTAAAGATCAAACCTTAAAGTGTTTAGGCTAACATTAAATCTGACAAGTGTTTTTACAATAAAGGCTCACACACAACCCGAAAGAGATACAAGAGATGAGAAAGAGATTACCCAGTAACTTTAACAACTCTTAGGAATTACTTGTACTTCAACGACCTTTAAGTTTTAGCAATTAAATCTTTTTATAAAGAAAACTCAATTTGAAGCTCAAGAACACTTTAAGAACTTTAAGATATGAATTAATGCACAATAAATTGGTTATTGTTATTGTAATAACTTCATATCAACCCATATTTATAGTCTTGAGCTAAAAAAGTCGTTTAGGTGCATTAAATGAGCATTTAATATAAATCAGAGTTGTTGTAACGACTAAATTTTTACCAGAATTCGAACTATAGTTAGACTACATAATAAGTAGCGGGTGCTACTTATATTATAGCGGGTGTGATTGATGCTCCAGAGACTTCAAGATGCTTCTATGTCTTTTGAGCTTTCTTAGTAGCGGGCTCTACCTTCTGTACTTGGCGCTACTTATAAGTAGTGGGGGCTACTTACAAGTGTAATGGTCACTATAGTTTTGACTCACTTTGAATATGAAATTTGATGCTGTGACTTCTTTGTAGCGGTTGTTAATTTCAAACTTCAGCATGTGTAGTGGCAGACACTTATATAGGTAGCGGGCATTACTTAAGTCACGGTGGGAACTTAATTCAGTCATGGGCACTGCGGAAGGTAGTCAGCGTCTATATCTACTCGATCTCTTAGTAGCAGCTGCTACTTAAACGTAGCGGGCGCTCCATAACTGGTAGGGGGGCTACAGAACTAGTTTCTCTGAATTTTCTTCCTTTAAAGTTAAGTAGCGGGCGCTACATAACTGGTAGGGGGGGCTATAGAACTGGTTTCTCTGAATTTTCTTCCTTTAAAGTTAAGTAGTGGGCGTGACTTATCTTTGTAGCGGCCGCTACAAACCAGTAACCTGCAAACTTAAAGAGAGGACCTTGCATATAATCAAGAAAACTTCGTTAATAGTTTAATTAGTTTTTTGTACTCATCAAAATGAGTATGTTAGGATTTCAAATATCCAACACTATAGTAAGGTTATACTATTAAGATAGTTAAGTGTATTCTTAAAAGAGGAAGGCATTGAGGTTGTAACCATAGTGAGAAATTTATGTCATGTAAGGAGACTTGTGTATTGATACAATTGAAATTCTTTGATAGGTATTAATACTACGAGTACAAATGCAACAAGGTATAGTGGATATGTCACATCCCTCATTTCAGGAACGTGACAGTCCTAGAGTACAGGTAAGTTTAAAGCTACCTAAACTCGTAAAACCCCTAGTTACAGATAATACATACAAATTACATAATTCTATAGAAAATTTGGTAGAGTTTCCTCTATAATTTGAATCTAATACCCAGGACCAAGTCCCTCTCTTTAACAATTAATAATATAACACAACTTGTATATAAAGAACACTCCAAATAAAGCCTCCTTATTCCATCAACTTCATTATAGCAACAAAAAAAAACACTATTATATTCACATTCAAATAGTAAAACTAATTAACATAAGTCAATAAATATTCATATAAACATATTCATTATACATATCTAAACTGTTATATATCTATGGAGCTCTAGAATATACTGTAATAATGATACATAAGTGTGAGGCCTCGCCCGAGCACTCCATCCACAGATCCAAGGATCGGGAATGCTCTAATTTTTTGGGATGATTTCTCACGAAGGAGGCGGCCTTAGCGCCTTTTGAAAATGATTTTGACTTTTTGAAGTCACCACCTTAAGTTATTTTTGTTGAGAAAATTTAAGGTAAAAAATCCATTTTTTGACTCTAATTTTATCCCAAAGGAAATAAAGTGCACTAGTCTTTGAAACCAAAGAGGATTCGGGGACTAGGTTTTCTGTTGAACTTGGCTTCTAATTTTAACCTTGATTTAAAGCGTTTTCATAAGCAGTTTAAAGGATGATATATATAGATGCATGAGCAGGTTAGATAAAAATAAAGCAGTTAAGAGAGCGATAATTAAATTATTACAATTCAAAAATCTCAAAATATGGGATATCAACTCTAGCCCTTATGGGTTCTAGGTCAATCACACATTCCCCGAATAATATATTCAGTAAAGCAGTTAATAGAAAAGAGATCGCTTTTAACATTGTTGGATTTGAAGCCCTTACACAGCTTGCCTATGTATCCCATTGAATGGGAATTAAAACCCACGCAGTTCTTTCTTCTTGCGAAGGAGGGTTGATTTTATTCCCAACTTATCATGTTTTGGACTCTTTATTTTAATGCTCAACCAAAATAAAGGAGATTTTCCAATTTTGATGCTCTATCGGAAATAGGAAAAGTTAGGAGACGATACCTGCTCCCTTGCTCTTTGGAAAGGCGGCGGTCTGATTGCTAGCCCGAATCGGAGTTCCACCTCGACTTGATTGAAGCACTGGAAGGAGGTTGGATTTATGGTGGTCTGATTGCCTTTTACCTGGATCGCTCTTTGGGAGGCGGCGGTCGGATTGCACACCCGAATCAAAATTTCACCTTGGATCAGTGGTTGGATTGTCTTTTATCTTGACAATTCGCTCTTTGGGAGGCGGCTGTCAGATTGCATGCCTAGATCGAAATTTCACCTTGGATCGGTGGTTAGATTGATGGTCGAATTGCCTTTTACTTGATAATTTGCTCTATGGGAGGCAACGATCGGATTGCACGCCCGGATCGGAATTTCACCTTGGATCAGTGGTTGGATTGATGGTCAGATTGCCTTTTACCTGACAATTCTCTCTTTAAGAGGCGTCGGTCGGATTGCACGCCCGAATCAAAATTTCACCTTAGATCGGTGGTTGGATTGTCTTTTATCTTACAATTCACTCTTTGGGAGGCAGCGGTCCAATTGCATGCCCGGATAAGAATTTCACCTTGGGTCGGTTGAGGCCCGGGAAGACGGTCTGATTGTCTTTTATATGATAATTTAAAATAAGCAAATCAACAGAGTGATTTTGTTAGAAATAATTTTGAGGCTCCACACGCTCTGGATTTTTTCCTTCTTTAGCTCAAAGAGAACTAAAGAAAATTGGATCCACATGCCCTAAATAATTATTCTTCAAACTCAAAGAGAGTTAAAGAAATAAGAAGAAATAGGTATATGAGGGAGAATAGATGAAATCTAAGAAGGAAAATTTGACTTCTAGAGATTTTAGGGTGTTAAATATGAAGGAGGGGGTCAAGTATTTATAGGCAAATTGGGGCCACCGGAGGGTGGCGGCGGCTCCGCTCAAAAAGGAGGGTGGCAGTACAAAAGGTGCCCGGTGGTACCGCGAGAGGGGGGCTACTGCGGCATCGCCCGCTAAGGGCTGCAGCACTGCCTTCTATGGAGGGTGGCAATGCCTTCCCTCGAGGGTGGCACTTGAGGCCCGGACTCGGGTTTGATGGTTTTTGAGTTTGCCGGTGCACGAGCTTGGTTCCGGTTTGTGCCGGTCAGCTTGGCATGAGTCTGAGAGGTGCAGAAAATGAGTGTTCACAGCTGTCCTTCAGCATGGTTGCTTTTCTAGAAAAAGTAATCATAATGATAGTGGACACAGGCTACCTTGATAAGGTAAAGATATCCTAAGGCTATCCTAGGAAGGGTATGAAGAGGTGCGCTTAAGGCTGCCCCTAAAAAGGTCGTAAAAGATCTTAAAGCTACCTTTAGGATGGTCTAAAAAGCTTCTAAGGCTACCCTCAGAAAAGGTTTGATGAGATCCTAAAGCTACCCATAGGATGATCTGAAAAGATTCTAAGGCTACCCTCAGAAAAGGTTTGATGATATCCTAAAGCTACCCTTAGGATGATCTGAAAAGATTCTAAGGTTACACTAAAAAAAGGTTTGATGAGATCCTAAAGCTACCCTTAAGATGATCTGAAAAGATTCTAAGGCTACCCTAAGAAAAGGTTTGATGAGATCCTAAAGCTACCCTTAGGATGATCTGAAAAGATTCTAAAGCTACCCTTAGGATGATCTGAAAAGATTCTAAAGCTACCCTTAGGATGATTTGGAATGATCCTAAAGCTACCCTTAGGATGATCCAAGATGGATGATTCTAGAAGATGAACCTAATTTGCAATAGGTTTTGAACAGAGAGGTCCTAACGATGCCTTAGGATAGTTGCTATATATTGGAGAAGATAAACCCCAAGAATGCCCCAAGATGGTTGACTTTAGAAAAGGAGAGGCCTAATTCTGCTATAGGTCTTAGAACAAGGGATCCTAACTCTCTGCTAGGGTGATAAGAATGTTGTTCTAAAGATGATATTGATGTTATGTTAAACAAATAGGATAAGTGCTCAAGAGTCCATTTTGGATGACAGACCTAATGTAGGTGAACTGGGTTGTTCCTATCTGCTTGGAACAAAAGAATGCATTCTGATTGCATCTTGCAGGGTCTGGAGGTGAGATGGAAAAATAGATTTTTGATTTCAAACATTTTTAAGAATGAAATTAGATGGAAAGAAGGATTTTGATTTTCAAATATTTTTCAGAATGAAATGAGATGGAAAATAGATTTTGATTTCAAATAGTTTTTAGAATGAAATTGGGTGAAAATAGATTTTGATTTTAAATATTTTTGAGAATGAAATTAGATGGAAAATGGATTTTGATTTCAAACATTTTTCAGAATGAAATCGGGTGAAAAATGAGTTTTGATTTCAGACATCTTTCAGAATGAAATAGGGTGAAAAATGGGTTTTGATTTCAGATATCTTTCAGAATGAAATCGAGTGAAAAATAGATTTTGATTTCAAACTTTTTTAGAATGAAATCGGGTGAAAAATGGATTTTGATTTCAGAATTTTTCAGAATGAAATTGAGTGAAAAATGGATTTTGATTTCAGACAGTTTTTAGAATGAGATCGGGTGAAAAATGGATTTTGATTTCAGACATTTTTCAGAATGAAATCGAGTGAAAAATGGATTTTGATTTCAGACATTTTTCAGAACGAAATCGGGTGGAAAATGGATTTTGAATTCAGACATTTTTCAGAATGAAATCGGGTGAAAAATAGATTTTGATTTCAGAAATTTTTCAAAATAAAATCAGGTGGAAAATAGATTTTGATTTCAAACATTTTTCAGAATGAAATCGGGTGAAAAATGGATTTTGATTTCAAACATCTTTCAGAATGAAATAGGATGGAAAATAGATTTTGATTTCAAACATCTTTCAGAATGAAATCGGGTGCAAAATAGATTTTGATTTCAAACATTTTTCAGAATGAAATCAGGTGGAAAATAGATTTTGATTTCAAACATCTTTCAGAATGAAATCGGGTGGAAAATGGATTTTGATTTCACCAAGGGTTGCTTGGGCTCAAAATTATTTTTGGTTTGCCAAGGGCTACTTGGGCTTAAAATGATTTTTGGTTTGCCAAGGCTTGCTTGGGCTTAAAATGATTTTTGGTTTGCGAAGGGCTACTTGGGTTTAAAATGATTTTTGGTTCACCAAGGGCCACTTGGACTTAGAATGATTTTCAGCTTGCCAAGGGCTACTTGGGCTTAAAATGTTTTTTTGCTTGCTTGGGCTTAAAATGAATTTTGTTTTGCTAAGGGCTACTTGGGCTTAAAATGATTTTTATCTTTTCAGGTTCAAAATTAAATGAGTGAGACTTTGATGATATGTGACTTATGAACCTTTGAGTTGAAGGAAATGATGCATGGCTTAAGAGATTTTCCAAATTCTAAGGAGATAATGCAATTTAGGATGCCCTAAATAGGAAAGAATTTAATGAGATGCAATGCCCTAACTCTATGCTAGGCTAGAAGTGAAAACCTAAGCTCTTTAGGAAATTGATTTTTTTTTTTTCAAAAGAGCAAACCTAATTCGGTTCTATGCTTGAAAATGCAATTACCCTTGGAGGGTTCAATGAGCTTTGATTGACACTACTCGAAACTCTGAATTTGCATGTGCATCCTATTTCTAATGCATGTTTTGACAAATTTAATACCTTGAACCAGTGAAAGGCTGATATACATTGTAAGGTGACAATTTATGAGAAATGTCAGACTGATGATTGAAATTTTAGTAGGATGCCCCACTTTTTGAAGGAAGGTGACTTATGGAAAAAGGGTGACTTAGTCATTTTGTTGGTCTTTGAGGGTGAGATTATGGACGTTGATCTTGGATTAAAGGTTGCATCAGGTTCGATCAAATGGTGAGATTTTGGATGATTTGGTATCTTGGATTTGAATAGGGTTTGATCTTGGATCAAAGGGTAAGCTTAGGACTTGATCTTGGATCAAAGGTTGAGACTATGGATGGTCTGGGATCATGGATTTGAATAGGGTTTGGACTAAGGCCTGCACTTGGGTTCTTGTGGAGATGACCCATTTTTGGGGACTGTGATTTGAAGAGATGGCCCGCTTTTGAGGAATGATGACTTAGATCACTTTGGTGGTCATTAAGGTTTGAGAGGGAGTTGGCAATTTATTATGTAGTGACCAAAGAGAGGTGAGGTTTTGAAGCCACATTCAATTTTGATCGAGTATATTGGATTGAGGATGATGCCATGCTCAGTATTGGTTCAAAGATTAACTTGGAAGACTGAGGTCAGGTATGCCTGGTCAGAATGGTTTTGGACTCCTAAAGGTCAACTATATGAGTTGGTCCTATCGGTTCGATTTTGGACACCTAATGGAGGGCAATCTGGATTCGTTTTAATTTGGACCGAAGTATTGGCTTTGAGAGTTTGTCTACTTGGTTCTTGCCAAAGATGACTTTGTTCAATGAGGTTTATAGAAGATGAATTTGTGGTTGGCTCTATCACAGGCTAGAGGCTTTTTCAGATGGGTTCAAACCTTTAAAAAGATAACTTGTCTACTTAGACTTATGGACCTTGATTCGTGATCCACTTTTGATTCCATACCTGACCTAACTTCAAAAGGGCAATAGGTTTTGAATTTGGTAATGAGGGCTTGGCTATTCAGACGATCCAAGGATCACTTGAGAATTTTGACTTTGGTTTCACTAATGAAGATTAGAGGAATCTGAACCCCTTTTTGCTCAAACCATTGAATCCTTTCTGCTTTGCCCCTTGAGCTTAGACTTGCTTTTGGGAAATGGGAGGTTTTATGAGTTTATCTTATGGGGAAGACAAGCGGAGCTATTCCTACTATTTGAGATTGAAAATATTCTTGGTGCTGATGCTTTGTCAGTTTTGACTAGTAGGATTGACACACAGGTCAATGACTTGATTGACACTTTATCAGTTAGATTCTTTGGAATTGACACATGAGTCACATGACTTGAAAGAAAAGTCATTCATCATGAAAGAAAAAGACTCTTTGATTTGACGATTTGGACAATCGACTCAAGGACTAATGACTTTGGATTACTTATCCTCGGATGATGGATTTAGCCACAGTGACTAAATGTTGACTTTAGAAAACATGCCCCTGATGAGGGATTAAGGTAGTTTAGCCATTTAATTGCTTTGACTAAGAGATGTGATGATTGACACAAAAGGACATACCCCTGATGCGGGACAGAGATAACTTAGCCAATTAGTTAAAAGATGTGACAGATTAACATGATAATCGCTTGACACTAAGATACTGAAATGACTTTGATGACTCTAACGAGGACTTGTTAGCAACTTTTGCTATGATGATTGACTCAGAATTTTTTTTTTATTTTTGATTATTTTTTTATGCTCTAATTTTTGCCCGAGCTGCCCTTTCGGGTTTTCAACTCACTGAGCTACTCTAATTTTTGTCTAAGCCACCTTATTCAGGTTTTCAACTTAGCGAGCACAAATCAATTAATCTAGGCACAAAAATGATAATTTTATTATGCTTTAGACCATACCCAAGGTGGGCTGTCTACGTATCTCCATTTGCATTTTTTCGAAGCCATTTTCTGATATGTTGCCCCGACATTCTTTAAACCAAAAGGCATGACCTTGTAGCAATAGGTGTCTCATTCTGTCACAAAGGCTGTCTTTTCCTTATCAGATGGATAGAATTGTATTTGATTATACCCCATATATAAATCAGTCAAAGAGACTACCTCAGATCCGCCCATCCGATCAACCAATAAGTCTATGTGAGGTAAAGGAAAATCATCTTTTGGACAAACTTTGTTCAGATCCCTGTAATCCACACACATTCTTACTTTCCTATCCTTCTTAGGCATAAACATTATATTGGCTAGCCATGAAGGGTAAGTGACAAGTTCTATGAAACCGTTCTTCAATAACCTATCAACTTCCTTTTTGATCTTGAGAGACCATTCCACCTTCATCCTCTATGACTTCTGCTTTACGGGCTTTACATTCTTATGGGTCAAAATCTTATAGACTGCTATGGTTGGATCGATACGTGTCATTGTGAACACTCATTTTTACACCCCTCGGACTCGCATCAACCGGAACGACATTCCTTGGAACCGAACCCGCACCCAGACAGACCCGGAACGGCCTCGGAGTGCTGACGGGCCACTGTTGCCGCCCTCCAGGCTTGGCAGTGCCGCCAGAGGCCGCCACCCCCTCTGGGCGGCAGCCGCCAACCCCAGTAATGCCATGGGGCGGCTTCACCCTCCTTCAGGTCCTGTGCCGCCCTATGCCTGTGGTGGTGCCGCCCCCCCCTCTCTGGCGGCAGCGACGAGCTTCCTCTGACTTTTTGCGATTCCCACATCGAAAGTGGACAGGAATCGACCCCTGGAGCTCCTATTATAAGTAGAGGGCCTCCCCCCACCTTCCAAACAACAACAAGAAAGGAAAAGCAGCCCGAAACAAGCAAAAGGCAAGGAAAAAA
>CANXYC013040349.1:0-24005 GCA_948193065.1 Aleurites moluccanus | reverse complement strand
CTTGGCACCAATTGAATCCATTGTGCAAATGAATGGCTTGTCTTCATCACTCAATCCGGCAATTACAGGTTGGCAGAAGTATGGACCGAACCTGAGAAAGAGTAAAAGCTGCACTTCATTTTTCTTGCATGTATAACTTCTCTAAAAAAAATTGTTATATATGAAGCATTACAGGGCTTCCAGTTAAAACATAATAGAACAAGGCAACAAACAATAGAGGCACAGAGATCAAAAAATAAATGATAGGAATAACAATAAAAGTTTGAAACAGTGCTAGAGTTTTCCTACAGAAACAAATTAGATTGAACTAAATTGTTTACCCATACATTGCACACGTCGTGATAGGTTAAGTAATAATTTTATTTTATTTTATTTATAGTGTCTAAAAACTTATTTATAATAAATGGAAATTTGCATACTTACCCCCTCCCTCCCTTCTTCCCTTGGTTCAATGTCGTTTCAAAAATCACTTACAAAGAAGGCTAAAAGTCACCTTCTTTTTTCCCTTTCCTTCTTAATTGAAAATAGAGTCAAAGAGCTCTTTTCATCGTAGGAAATCGAACCATGAAAAAGTAAGTAACAAGAAATGCTATTTAGGCAGTAACCCAAGAGTTGCCAAGCATGATTAATCCGACATACCTAAATTGTATCCTATAAAAATATAGGATGTCATTTGTCAATCGAGTAGATCACTTAGGTTTAGAAATACCAAATTAGGAAGAGAGACACTCAACGGGAGCTCAACTTTTTATGCATATGAGACAAGTGCCTCCTCTAAATAGATGTCCATTTATCTCTAATAGAACATGCGGGTTATGAAATGCCCACAACAAGGTGGAGAAGAAAAGGGGGGGCGGGGGAAACAAAGGACAATACCATGGGGACAAAGTACAATTCACTCATCGAAGGATACCACCTTCTACCTATTACCTAACCACGGACCATTATTTCAGACAAGTATAGGTAAGCACTGCGCCTATTACTGAACTACGAACCATTTTTTCAGACATTTTTTCAGACATGTATGCGTAACCATTGTACCAATTTCAATTCCTTAACTCTCATACACCTTTGCTAATTTAGCCTCTATATTAAAATTCAGTATAGTTATATGACTTGTATGAGTATAAGATTCAAACTAGCAGCCAACCTTTTCTCTTTTAAAGATAACGAAGGTGCTGCTATACTTTGTGCAAGTGCATCAAGAAAACAATAACATGCATGACAATCAATCTCCCTTGTCAGTAATTAAATCTCATATTAATAAAGAAAACAACAGTGCCAAACCCATTGGAAATGAAGGTGCGAAAATAATAACTATCATGCTCAACACACTTGGATTATTAAACGAATACACAGTAAAAATAATTTCCCCCTACAACCACAACAATCACGGCAGCTAACATTCACAATCATTAATTAGAACCAACAAAAAATTAAAAATATCACAAACCTTTTCTCATAAAGCAGAGCAGAGACAAGACTAGCAAATGTCTCGGGCTTCATGTTCCTTTCTTCTCGCAGTTGATACAATTTATGACGAAAAACAAGCCTCTGATACCTACATATTGTATATATTATACCCATTATTACAAATTGAAACGATTGAATTTGGAAGCAACAAAAATAGAGGCAAGAGTAAAGGAATTTACAGAGTTTGAGCGTCAGTAGCTAGGCCAGAAAGACCGAGGAAGAGCTTATCGTGGACCTTGTAGATTCGCTGGAAATCGGTGGCGATAGTTTGGAGCTGGACACCGAGTCGCCGATCGCTCGCTATGGCGAAGCAGTTATTACCTACCATCGCTATTAGGGCACTTCCATTGTACTCGAAGATCTGCAATTGCCCGCATAGCATGTGAACTGAATGTGTGTGTACGAATTTATATATAGAAACTAGGGTTTAAAAGAGAGAGAGAAAAGAAAACTCACCGACATTGGAATTGAATTGCAGAGAGTGATTAACAAAACTAGAATCGGATTGTTAGTGTTTCAATGGAAGGAGCATTGAGAAGTAAAGGACTTGAAAAAAGTGCAGATGTAATGGTGGTTTTGGCTTGTATGCCACTCCAGCCCTGGTTAAGATCCGACGCGATTTCAACACCAGTTTCTAATCCACGAGGTGATATCTTGTTGGGCCGGGCTATTTCACCTGCTTAAACGAACAAAATACCAATAATGGACTTACGAGTTACGGCCTTATTAAGTTCTACAGCCCAACAATTTTGGAAATCTTATCCTTTCATACGACACCGTACAACTTTCATTATCAACAAGCGATCGTCCCAATACCTATTTTTGTGAAAAAATTACAGGCTTAACCGCTTTTGGAAAAATTACACAAATATATTAATTTTTTTTTTTTATTTTTACATTTTTTTTTAATTTTATTATTTTTAATATGTGTTAGTATATATTTAATATATATTGTATTTTTTAAAAAATATTTTTAAGTATATAGTATTTTTAAAAAAAATATTTTTATAACAGTAAATATAAATTTTTTTATATTTTTGTAAAAATTTCTTTTTTTCTTTTTTCATAATATCACATATAGAGTAGAGTTCCATTTTCACGTAGAAATTTTAATTTACTAACAATTTAAAAAGACTT
The DNA here is from genome assembly GCA_948193065.1 of Aleurites moluccanus. Taxonomy (NCBI): domain Eukaryota; kingdom Viridiplantae; phylum Streptophyta; class Magnoliopsida; order Malpighiales; family Euphorbiaceae; genus Aleurites; species Aleurites moluccanus. Next base: position 21,395 of record CANXYC013040349.1, on the reverse strand, counting down.
CTTCCCTTTAATGTGTCACTTTGTTTTCAATCAACTCCAAAGTCTCCGATAGGAAACGAAAAATCTTCTGTTTCTGATTTGTTATCAGAAACTTCAAAGGTAATCCATTTGATGTAAAGTGTATGTAAAAATATATTTAATGCATCATAATTTTTTTAAAAATTAGATTATTAAATTTTAAATCTATTATAAAAAACATTTGATAGTTGAATGATAATTTAATGTTGATGAGGAACAAAAAGTGACTTAACTCCCCATTGAGTTTAAAGTAATGAAGTCCATTAAGAAATCCATCAGGGGGACATTTCGTTTGCTGAACCATGAACATAATTTCTGAACTTCTTATCCATTAAGGACATGACTCGATAATAAGGCGTCTCATTATTTTTTAATTATGATTAATAAATCTTCTTGATTTATTCAAAAATGTAATAAAAAGGTTAGTATGTGATCTCACCTATGTACAAATAAGATAAATTACGTTATGATAAATCTTTAGCTGCAACACACAAAAAGCACTTTTTTTTTCTTTGATGCAATACTCAAATACACGTTGCTACATGGCTTCAAGAGTTTGGCACAAAAAAGATTATTTGTGCCATGAGTTCAAACATCTTATCGTCCTTATGATATTGTTATGTGTCCGTCTATCTTAATTATGCAGAATAAGCTATGTAGTATAAAAGAGAAGACTATCAATCGATGTGAGATAGTTGGTTTTAATTTTTTTATCCTTTTTTTTTTTCATTAATAGTGTATTTAGTAAAGTTTTTTATGTAATTATTAGCTTTTCGATTTTCAACAGCTATATTATAATGTTTAATTATTAATAGTTATTAGCTGTTAGATAGTTAAATAACTGCTATTTATAAAAATTTCAAATTTAAATTTTTTTAAAAAGTTTACTGCTTTTTTAATTAAAAATACTAAATTATCATTTAAAAATAATATTAAATAAAAAATAAATATTTATATTTATCCTTAATGATTATTAAACATAAAAACAGTTAACAAGTAATAATAATTTTACCAAATACATATAATAATTTGCTATTAGGTAACAACTATTAGCTGGTAGCTATCAGTCACCAGTCACTAACTAACAGTTATCAATAACAGTTAATAGTTGTTGCGAATAATTAAATTAAACGAGATCTAAAACTCTTTCCTTTTTAAATTAAGAGAAAGAAAATATTTTTTTCTCAATATTTTTGACAATATTTTTTTTCTCTAATTTTTTTCACCTATAAACTACTAATTTAAATATCAAATGTTTTTGTTAAGCAAAAAACTTGACTTTCTTATATTATTTGAATATCTTGCATGTCCAAAATTCATCATTAAATCCTAAATCCATCAAAGAAGATATTTAATATGTTCAATTTGACGAAGATTATGCGCATATTTGATAAAACACACAATTTGTTAATAAAAAAATGAATTTATGCACATATTTGGAAATAAATTTTTATTAACACATCCAAATGTAAGAAAATTTGAAAAATATTTTTTAAAAAAGCATTTTTAGCTAACAAATTATTTCAAAAGAAAATATTCTCAAGGTTGTTTGGTATTTTCACAAAGTAAATTTCGTAAAGATCTTATATTGATTGCATTTGAAGTGGGAATAGAATATTGTTAATTCATGAAAAATATTTTTATCTTTAATATAAATAATAATTATTTGGATGTGACTATAACACGCGCGAAAAAGAGAGTGCATGAACGCTACATTTTTCATTTGGTGGAACCCACACTTGCACCCTTTTTTAATAATAGAAGGGGCACAAGAAAGGAATTCTTATTTTATATTTTCGTTAATTGAAAAAAGAAAAAAAGAAAAAAAGGTTGAAACCGAAATAAAATTAGAAAGAAAAAATAAAAACACAATTTGGATATTTTTTTCCCCTCATCAGACACCTATAGCACAGAGAGCTCTTTCTCTCTCTCTCTCACACATACACAATACACAGAGAGGTAGATAGAGAGAAAAGAAAAGAGAGTAGTCATCATCTCCCACTTCTCACCCACAATTTTCTCTCTCTATCTCTCTTATCTATTTTTGATTCCATTCAACCAATCAAAGACCCCACAAATCTCCACATTTCCCTCAACAAAAATGCCAGCTTCCCCTTCTTTCCCTTCAGGTACTAAATTCTTTCAATAAACCCCTCAAAACCCCCTCTGTCTCTCTCACTTTCTCTTCTTCCTCTTCGATTTTTAATTTTTTTTTCTGGGTTTAATTCGATTTTTTTTTTTTTACTTTCAATTTGTTTGTCAAATAAAAAACAGATGGCAGAGGCAAATGGAAGAGGCGAAAGCGGGAGCCCCAAGTCACTCGTAAACAACAACCACCACCACCACCACCACCACCACCTAAACGTGAAGACCCTGATGATGATGACGAAGACGACGCCGTTGATGATGACAATAACAATCTTGACCACCACCGTGATGACGATTCTGAAGACCCTAACCTTAACCCTACTGCTACACCCGATCCGAATCATTTAGAAATTGAGGTGCTTGCTGATGGTGGGGTTCGTATATGTGACTTCCCTTCTGTTACTAAGCTTGTGGTGAATCGCCCTCATGCCTCGGTTTTCGCTATTGCTGCTTTAGAGAGGGGTAATTTGGCCGGCGAGAGTTGTAGTAGTAGAGGGCTGGTGCCTGATTTGGAGAATGTGTCGTACGGGCAGCTGCAGGCTGTCTCTGCTGTGCCTGCTGAGGGTTTTGGGTCTGATCAGGAGAGAAATGATGGTGGAAATTCTGCTTATGTGGTGACACCACCTCCGATTATGGAGGGGAAGGGTGTTGTAAAACGCTTTGGGAGTAGGGTACATGTGGTCCCAATGCATTCAGGTTTGCTCATCTCTACCATGTCTATTTTCTGGGTTTTTGTATTTGTAGGTATGAATGTTGAATGAGCTCAAATTTAGCTGTTTTGTCATTTGCATTATGGATATGGTATAATTGGTATGGTTTTGTGTAATGATTTTGTTCTGTAATGAAAAAATGGTTATTAGACACTAGTGGTAGTAGCGCGCTTCTTTGCTATCTTAAGCATCATGCTCTTCGGCAGACTATTGAGAATGGAAGGAAATGACTAAATGATTTTGGTATTTGATTTTGCAAACTATATTGTGCCCAAAGTATTGCATTAAGTTGCACCAGCAGCATAATAGGGAGTGTGGGATTGAATCTATTTGCATTGCTTGAAAGGTTACAAATTGTATTACTTGCAATTCTATCCATATGATGGGATTCAACAAGATTGCTCATTTTCTTGCAAAACCTGGCTTGAAATTTTTTGTCATAAATACTAATGTCACTTCAGAGGCTTTGACGGAGATGATTATTATGGTTTCTACTCCAAATAGAAGGTGCATTCCTGTTAAGGTTTGGGCATTTGATGCCCTGCAAATGTCACATTACTTGCATGTGCTTTAGTGAGGACCTGCTAAGAGCCATTGTCTGATCCATGTGCATGTAAAGATTGTAAACAAAAAACAAAAATAATCTATGGATAGAGTTAAAGTTATATATATATATATATATATATATATTAAAGATGGGTTCTGGTTCCTTGATTACAAACTCACTGAGATGACTTAAGCACATGCACAAGTACTCACCCATCCCAAGCGCGCGCGTGCGCACACACATACACACAGCCTCACACACACAGACACACTCTTTTTTGTGTTATGATAATTTATTAAATATTTGAGCTTCTTTAATGTAGATTACTGTCTCTGTATGAATGTGTGCATACAATCAAGTGGGCTTGTTTGGTGTTCGTTTTTATTGAGATTTCATTTAAATGGATGTTTTTATGATGTGATAATACATAGTTGTACTGATTTGGGTGTGCTGTTGCTGGGATTCCTTGTGAGTAGATTGGTTTTCACCAGCCGTCGTTAATCGATTGGAAAGACAAGTGGTGCCACATTTTTTCTCTGGAAAATCACCAGGTCATACACCAGAGAAATACATGGAATGTAGGAACTACGTTGTTGCTAAATACATGGAGAATCCAGAGAAGAGGATCACAGTTTCTGATTGTCAGGGATTGGTAGCTGGTATTGATAATGAAGATCTAACTCGAATTTTTAGGTTTCTTGATCACTGGGGAATTATTAATTACTGTGCAGCCCTATCAAGCCATGAATCCTGGAATGGTGGGTCCTACTTAAGAGAGGATCCAAATGGTGAGGTTCATGTGCCATCAGCTGCTTTAAAGTCAATAGATAGTTTGATCAAATTTGACAAGCCCAAATGTAGGCTCAAGGCAGCTGATGTTTATTCATCATTGTTGTGTCATGATGATGATTTCTCTGACGTGGACAACAGAATTCGAGAGCGTCTATCTGAAAACCATTGCACTTATTGTTCTCAGTCTCTTCCCGGCATATACTATCAGTCACAGAAAGAGGTAAGTTATTCTTCTCCCGTTAATATCCTTTTTTAATATAAATATCATTATTATATTGTTCTTTTGTTCTTATATTGGTGTTTTTCTCTCCCTGAAAAAAATACTGAGGGTGCTCAAAATTATGTGAATTGAACAATTTATAAGACTCATATTTAATATTTACAAATGAAAATATACACAATCAAGTTTTCTTTTGTGTGGGGAATCCTCTTTTGGTTGAATTGCAGCAAATTGGGTGCTTCAACTTACTTCATCCTTTTCAATGTGTATTTTTGTATTGCAAGGTGGATCATGGTTGATGGAGCACTAAGTTAGTTGAACAAAGAACATGGGAAAAGATGGTTGAGGGGTGGGGTGGAATCTGTAAAAATGTGTTTGGATTTCATCAATTCTATTATTAGTAAATGTAATATTCTTGTTTGCTAAACATAATAACTGAATACATGCTTATATTAAATTCACATAAATTCCATCTCCTTTGTGGTTGTTCATGAATACTGTTAAGAGATTGTTTAGTACTAAGGTGCTATCATAATTATCCATATCAATACTATAAGAATACTATAAAAATTCGAAGAATGTAAATATTATCCATATCAATACTATATTTTGGAAACACAACCTTGATAAAAGAATAAGAGATTGTTTAGTACTAAGGTGCTATCATAAAATGGTTGCTTTCTTTCTCACTTTGGAGTAAAACGTCAGATTGTACTCAAAATGGTTTCTATGTGATATTTGGTTAAATATTAGCCAATAACTTTTGATGGGACTGAATATTAATTAAGAGTTCAAAAGATGAATGAAATGTGGAATTAATATATGGCCTGGAGCAAATTATCAATTTTTCCTTAAAACTAGCTGTGAGTTTTCCTTTTTCCTCTAAAGAAATTGGAGTTGGCATTTGGCATTGGATTATTAGGTCCTGGTGGGGTTATTGTTAAGGAGTTAAATTCAATAGCTATAGATATGTTTTCAGTAGTTTTTTTTAGTGTTTTATTTTTTGTTTTTTCCATGTGTGTAGATGAGACTATGAAAATTGTTTCCATTAGTGGGTAGTTATTAAGTACGTTTCTTTATTGTGGTGGTAAATTATTGTAGTAGGTAGTTATCCAGTATTTGTTATTGTATTTCTCTATTTAAAAGGGTGTGAGTTAATAAATGAATTAAGCATAATTTTAGACAAGGTTTTGAGTTCCTAAAACTCAGAGGTCGTAGAGTTCTTGCTTAACGAGCTCTAAGAGATCGGAGGGTTTTCTCTTAATATGCTCTAATACTATTTCTATAATCAACCACATACACCAATAACTAGATCCAAAATTTGGAAGATAACAGTTATGATCTCCTGATTCCTCGGATTTACTAATAGGTTATGTGTAAGAAGAATTATTTGGAGATTCTAATAAAAGCCATGGACACAGAGATACAAACTGTACAATGCCTTTGAAACCCACGGGTTAACTAATTTTGATTTTAATTTACCTTTTCTTGTCTCATTGTTATGACTGATGAGCATCTCATTTAACAGATTGATGCGCTACTATGCTCTGACTGCTTCCATGAGGGGAGGTTTGTGACTGGCCATTCAAGCTTGGATTTTATAAAGATGGACCCAGTAAAGGATTACGGCGATTTAGATGGAGAAAATTGGAGTGATCAGGAAACACTGTTGCTGCTCGAGGCAATGGAAATTTACAATGAGAACTGGAATGAAATTGCAGAACATGTTGGATCAAAGTCAAAATCACAATGCATCCTTCATTTTCTTCGTCTACCCATGGAGGATGGCCTGTTGGAAAATATTGAGGTCCCAAGTGTGTCGAAGTCATCTAATCTATCAAGTAGAGATGATAATGGAAGACTTCGTTCTCGTCCAAATGGTGATCTACCAGATTTTTATTTACTTATGGTTTGTATCATTTAAGATGTTGATGATGTAATTTTGACTTTCTGTTTCTTCATCTGTATACTTTCTATAGGATCCTGCCTCCAAGATGCTGATTCTGATAGCAGGATCCCTTTTGCAAATTCTGGGAATCCAGTTATGGCATTGGTACGTCTCTATTTTTTGTCCTGACCTTAACAAATATTCACCTGGAAGCATATGAATGTTTCAATTTCTAAAACCCTAGGGAGAAGTAGAGTTGCTCTTTATATATATTTTTTCTTCATAGCCCTCAACCATGGGGGCATTAATTGATTAAACATTGTTGTCTTTCTGAGTGTTCCACACTTTGCTTGTATCATCGTCTTAATCTATACCAAGGCTACATGCACACAATTGAAAAAAAAGAACCCTCCGAGCTGAATGAAAAAACACCACTAAGCATAATAGATTTTATCATTTTCTCTAATGGGCTGCCACTATAAACTTTAACTGCAAGGGACACGACACCAGACACCCACTCTAGAATATGCAGGTTGTAAGGAAAAGTGCCAAGTCCTCTTAGTAAACCCTTTTCCAATACCTTATTTCTTGGTATGACTTCTTAATTTAACCAGCAAGTAATCTGACTCTTGGAATTTTTCATTTGGAGTCTAAACATAGTTCTGCAATTTCAAATGCTTTTGAATCCTTGGCCAAACAACGATCAGACTTATTTAGCAATTTCTTGGAGGTTGGCCATGCATACTTTCTTTTTCATTTGCTCGTTTTAGGGATGATACTTCAATTGTCTAATTTTCTATTGCTCATCTTTACCTTCTTCTGAAAATATACCGTTCCTTTTGCAGTTTTTTAAGGTACGTCCTAATAGAAGCAATAGGATATTAAAGGACCAGTATATGATAATGCATATAATATTTAGATCTACCACTTTCATATGGTGTAGAAAAATAATTTAGGGTGTTCCAGTGGTGCTGCCCAATAAATTAGAACAGCAATTTAAATATAAATTGTGTGGTCTGTGGTTTGCCTCCTGTTTGAAAAGATCTATTTGGTAGAAAATTTTGGAGTAATTCCAAAGAAATAAGCTTCGACATGAGTGATTACTTTACTGCTTGTACAAGCATATGAGAAAGCCTTATATGGTGCCTTTTAGAATTTTCAAGACTGTTAATATGATAGCGGTCAATCAAATTAGTTTCATGCTTGAAAATTTTATGGCATTGAGATTTATCAAATTCAATATCAATAAATCACTTTTTTAATTATATTCACTAATTTATCTTATACTCACTATGTTGATCAACATGAATGAACTACTATGGGTTGACTTCCTGTACTTAATATAATATACTTAATTATATGTAATATATGTATTAGTTTCTAATATACTTATTAAAATTTATATCCTAATTTAGAATATATATATATATATATATATATTGTATAAGAATTAGAATAAATTTATATAATAAACTCACTTATATTATAGTGCAAAGCTTGGGTAATAACCTTCCTGAAGACTAAAAGGATAACATTTATGACTCAAATGAAAACACGAACTCTTTTACTGGCATATTCTAGAGACATTTTCATAAGGAATCTTTGGAGAACTCGAATATCTAACTAAATTTCAAATGTTATTAGATATTCTTAGTGCACTGCTTCCCCTAACCCACAGCATGAGGCTTCATTTGTCTTGTAGCAGTGAATGCTAACTATGATACTGTAGCAGAGCATAATAAGGACCTAATAGTCGAATAAGACCTGAAATAGGTAACTGGAGTGTAAAACATAATAAAGTGTCAAAAATTATAAATTGAAGTAGTAATGATGCAAATTAAAGTCTATATAACTGTCATTCTAAAAGAAAAAAAAAGGGTTTCTTTAACTATTATATGCTCTTCTATTGAACATGACACCTTAGTGGCGTGGGGTTTGTTGATCTAAACCTAGGGCTTCAAATTGGATATTTTTAACAAGGATGGTATCTGTTGGTCAAACAAAATGTTAAGAATGCCAAATAGCATGAGAGAGATAAGGTGGTTACTCTATGCCCTGAAAGCTTTACAGTATGTAAACTTGTCTTTTTGTTAATGATTCCATTTCCACTTTATGAGTGGGCAGAGGGAGAGAGTTATGTTAATCTAACTACTGTGAGTATTTCCCAGGTTGCCTTTCTGGCCTCTGCTGTTGGACCAAGAGTTGCTGCAGCATGTGCCCATGCATCCTTAGCTGCTTTGTCCGAGGATGATATGTAATTTTATTTCCTTAACAGCATGAATATGCCTACTGCCTATTTGTTTGAGTCTAATTTCCTGGGTTTTGTTTTTATGATTATGATTATGAATGATTCACAGATGTCTTTTCTTCCCTTCTCGCCTAGTGTTAGTAACTATTAAGTAGCTGTGCTGAATGTCTAATTTATATTTGTCTTTAGTATTGTCACCAGATGAGCACAAATTGTTTTTGTTCTACAAGCAAAAATAGTGCTGAATGCACAGGAGAATTTCCTTGCCTTTGTTAGCATTATTATGCCTGCATGTACTTGATCCTTCATATATGAATTCAATTAATTTATTTCCTTGCCTATGAAGGATGAACTCAGAGAGAGTACATGGCAGAGAAGGTAGTTTTCATGGAGAAATTGGAAATTCAATGCAGCAAAATGGTAGGCAATGGACTTTATTTTCCTTGTTTACGTTGTATTTTACTTGCATCCTTTTGTTCTCCTCATCTTTTTTTACCAAAAAAAAAAAAAAATCCAAACCTATTTCTTTGAATTATACTTCAGAAGACGACTTGCATGGTTCACGGGGTCAAAATGAAGCAGAGGGTGCTCCTTTATCTGCAGAAAAAGTTCAAGCTGCTGCAAAAGTTGGTCTTGCTGCTGCAGCAACTAAGGCTAAACTGTTTGCAGATCATGAAGAGCGGGAAATTCAAAGGCTATCAGCTAATATCATTAATTATCAGGTATAACTCTTGCTAATTTTACTTCCCTTTAATTTCTCATATTTTGTCTTGTTTTTCATTTTCTCCACTACCTGTTTAATGCGCGTGAGTGTGCTCCATAGCAGTAATTAGTGGTTGGTATAACCAAGTTCTTTTCGTAATGACTTCTATCATGTTCTACTTCTTTTAGCTGCTTGTATTTTTGTCAAATATGATAAAAATATTTAAACTTGCTAGTTGGAATTTAAATCTTAATTTTAATAATGGATGTCCTGAGACCTTGGTGGCATCTCCAACTGTTCAATCTGAAGCATTGCAGTTTAGACTAATAATACCATCTATTATCAAGTCATCCTTTAAATGGAGTTGTTGATATGGAGACAGTTGAGGAGATTGGAGCTGAAGTTGAAGCAGTTCGCGGAAGTGGAAACTTTACTAATGAGGGAATGTGAACAAGTGGAGAAGACAAGGCAGAGATATGCTGCTGAACGGGCCCGCATTCTGTCAACCCGTATCGGAGCTGCTGGGGCTACTTCACAAATGAATCTGGCAGGTGTCTCTCCTTCCATGGTTAACAATAACATAGGCGGTGATAGGCAACAAGTGATGCCTACCTCTTCTCCACAACCAAGTATGTCAGGATATGGCAGCAATCAACAAGCTCATCCCCACATGTCATTCATGCAGCGGGCACAACCGCAGCCAATGTTTCCATTAGGGCCGAGGCTGCCCTTAGCAGCTATACAACCATCCTCATCTACTCCATCAAATGTCGTGTTCAATGCCTCTGGAAATTCTCAGGCCAGTCTCAATCAAATGCTGAGGTCTGTATCAGGGCCTAGCTCTGGTTTAGGTTGAAACAGAAGAATGAATGTAAATTGGAAAATTACTGGCTCACTACTCTCTGTGCTGCAACTGAGGTCGAGGGTAATATGGCGGGGCGAAGAAAGTTTCATCTGCCTTGGCTTTTGGAGTTTTGATCTGAATATAAATTCCTTGGTGCAGTGTGTAGGTCTTATAACATTACACATCCTGGTGTTTGGATTAAATTATTAACTGTTGCAATGGATTAGGAAATTTTATTTTGCAAATGAATAATCTCAGTATAGAATGTGTCACGAAAAGTATCATCTAATGGGCTAGCAAGTCTTTTCTCTAGTAATTTTTGAATTATCTTACAGCTATTCTAAGATCCGGCGTGGGAGCGAACTGCAACAAATCGTAGCATGCAATAACTGCGCTTTTTACCAAATGTTTGCAATAGTTTACAGAATTATTTGGGTAGTAACAATGTAAAATTGAAACTTAGAGTTTTACTATCTTATTTGGAGAGCAACAATGTAAAATTGAAACTTTAGAGTTTTACTATCTTATTTGGAGAACAAATACAATTATTTTTTCCATTGAATTAATTAAATCGAATAACTGAACTATCTTTTTAAATAAAATAAATAAAAAAAGATGTAATGAAAAGGTTTTTTCGAGGCTTGCAAGATAAGAGAGATTCTTAAAAGATTGAGATATTTAATTGTTAGCTGTTGATTATTTACTGCTGATACTAAATTAAATTCACCCTTAATATATAAGCTTTGAAAATTGGCAAGAGAAAAACATAATAAAAATGAAAGAGGGCATGTGGTTACTTTAGATGTTCCATGGCTAGAGGATTTAGTGTGACACACATAAATGTATGATTGTATAAACCATTAATGAAGTGCAGTACACAAGTATTCAACATTGTTCAAAAGGAAAAATATTATATATGAGAGATTGGGAAAAAGAGAAAAAAAAAATGAACAAGGGTAATTAGCCAGAATAGGCAAAAATTACTTGTTCAACAATAGCAAAAACCAATAAAAATTACATAGAGGTGTAATTTAAGAGTATATGAATAGATTTATGTTTGATTTCTCTCACGGTTAATGTTTAGAAAAGAAAATTATCATAATTAGCATTTCACAAATGAAAAATGATAATTGTCTGGTAATGCAATTGAAAACCCTTAGTACTCTGGAAGTGTTACATATTTTAAATCCAGTAGTTTGTAAATCATTTTGAATTTTATATTTTCATATTTAGTATGAAATAAAACTTTGATTTTATTTCCATGGATTTAATTTTTTAAAACTTCATGTAAATAAACTAAATTCAATTATTTTAAAATGAATTTTATATTTTGAATTTATTTATATTAATTTTTATTTAATGGTTAAATTTTGACAGCTGTTTTATAATCACACAAGTGATATCACACACCATAGTTGGAATAACAGTTCAATGACATATCCAATATTTACAGCTCAATTTTGAAAAAGGATTTCTGCATTAATAGACCTAATGGTCAAATTAAAAAAAGCATCAAGATAAATTAAACTTCTCAATAAGCCTTAATTATTCTAATTAATTAAGACTAATTAATTACTCTGGAAGTGGAATATCACCTAAATCCTCTCTATAATGCACATGATCCATTTCATGTGTTTGATTAGATAATTTGGCAATCCCATCTTCCATGTTAACTTGGTTTATTGGATCTTCCTTCATTGGCTCTATAAAAGTTACCACAATGTCTTTTCTACAGGTTAGATAAATGATTGCAAGTATATAGATTGCCATTAGAGGAAATACTAAGATCCCAATAAACACATTCCCAACTTTTGGTAGATTGTTGTGAATTAGCCAACCCACAAACCCTGTGCTTAGATAATATATGTTGATCCCAATAATTCCCAAGCCTAAAATCCATGAGAACACTATAATCTGCATTCAAAAAATTAACCCATATTAATTAATGATTAATTAATATTAATCTTAATTCTTGTCAATCGAAATTTTAATTTTTTTTTTTAAAAATACAACTACTTACAAATATTGAGTTCTTGTGAGTTCCCATTTTAGTTGAACTGCTACTGAATTTGAGAAGTGGGATTAGAGCAAATGGAAGTTCAAATGATAGTATCATCTGCAAAATCCATTAAAAAAATATATTAATTACGAGAGTAAATATAATACGACATAACTTATCATTAGATGCTTTGCCCTACATAATTATTCAATCTGAATTTTATATCCTATTTCATCTCTTATTTTATATATTTTTTTATACGTTACATCACTTTTTTAAAAATATTTTAATAGTTAATATTTTTTTACAAGTGATATATCGAATAAAAAAAATATAAAATAAGAAATTAAATATCAAATGGGACAAAAAAAATTTCATATTACAATAATTTTCATTTATTAATTAATTAAGCTCATATAATCATATTGGAATTTGAACTCACCGATGCAATGATGATTAATCGACCCGCACCCTGAGATCCACCGATAATTGAGACAATAAGACTAGGTGTAAGTGCAATAGACCTAGTCATGAGGTTTCTAATCCATTTTCTCATCTTAATGTCTAAGAAACCCTGCAAATTAATTAATTAATTACTTAATTAATTTGATACTATAGGTTTAATTTGAATGATTAAGTATAAAAATGGCCTCACAGACCTGCATGATGTATTGTCCTGCATAAGTTCCTGTTATAGTGGAACTTTGACCTGAGGCCAATAGGGCAATACCATATAGGATGGAGCTTGATTTTCCCAATGCATTCTGTCAAATAAAAAATAAAAAAAAAAGTTTAGAACCATTTTAATTATCCTTAATTAACCCTTAATTATAGGTAATTAATTTTATACAATTTCAACCTGTAGAAGGAAAGATGCAGAGTTAAGGGTGAGATCACTACATCTATCTGCATTTTTCTGTGAAAGGTTATGGGCTGAGCAAACTGTCCCTGATACAGAGACTACGGCTAGATTGATTAAAAATGCTATAAATAATGCAAATCCACTCTCTATAAGGAAATAACGGCAAACATCCTGTAAAAAAGCATATAAGGAATTAATTAGAATTCAATTATTATTAACTAGATTCTGATTATTAAAATTAAAATTCATAATTTTATAGTGTTGGAAGTAATTAATAAATAATAATTACCACAAAATCAAAACTCATGAATTTTTTAATATTATTATTAAAAGACAAAGATCAATAATATCATGCTTACATTGACGCCACGAACCGAATTGGGTATTTTTCTAGAGAGTACGAGAGCGGAATGGAGAAAAAGGTTATGTCTGTTAAAAAATATAATTAATATTTATCAATTATAAGACATAAGATATTAATTATTAGGAAAATATCTAAAAAATTAACACATGGTTAAGAAAAAATTATATATATAAATACACTTACGGCATGACAAGGGCACCTAGTAGGGCAATGGCATCGGCGGTGGCTCCCTGGCCGGAGAGCTTAGGGATGAACATTCCTTGGACGACATTGGATGCCGGAGGCTTGACATGACCCATTTCACCAAAGAAACATCCAGCCATCACAAACACTAGCAAAGCTATCAACATTTCAAGCTTCCTCACCTGCTCACATTGCCAATAAAACATTTGAATGTATATTTTAAAATATGTGGTTAATAGTAGTTTAATGTAATATAAGACTAATTAATTTTTTTGCATACTCTCTAATTCCATAATTAATAAAAATGGATTCTATATGGTGTAAGAACATTTATTCTTGAATTTAGGTGTAAGAATTTTCTTAAGTGAACATTTAATCAATGGTAAAACAAATTAATCATTATTTATAATTTTATTTTAAATTGAAACTACAATACTATGATATTTTATTATTATTTAAGTCACAAATAAATTAGCATATTAATTTAATATTATTGTACTTGTCTCATAATCAAATTCTAATCCTTTAAAATTTTTTTGAATGTATTAAAAAAAAAAGTATATAATTTAGTACACTATGTTTATTTATTTATTTTTCAATGAATAAATAAAAACACTATAATAAATACTAAAATTACCCCATATTTCTGCAAGCCAAGAAGGAGGAGAGTGCTAAGACCAGTACATAGAACTCCAACCCAAAGTGGGATGTGAAACAATATATTTAATGCAAAAGCTGTCCCAATCACTGGCAATAAATAAATAAATTAATAGAAAGTTGTAAAAAAATTAATTATACTATTCTCAAATATGTTTAAATAATATAATTAATTTTATAAATCTCTATTCAAACTCTGTAACATTTTAAATTTAAGGTCATGAAATAAGAACAATTAAAAGTTAAAACACATAAATAAATAGATAAATAAAATGTCTTAATATATAAATTAGAAGAGTAGTCAAATAGAATAAATAGAAATTAATTAAATTAGTGGATAAAAATTTTTACCTTCAGGTATATCAGCAGCAATGACTGCTATTTCAGCCAGCAACCATAAACAATACTTCACATATTTTGGATATTCAGCCTTGCATAGTTCTGATAGATGCTTTCCTGAATAACCCCATAATGTACCAAAAAATTAGGTATTAATTAAATTGATAGAATATATATACTTAATAATAACCCTCCTAATAATTTTTCTTTTTCTTTTATAAATTTATTTTTTATTGAAATTCAAACTCAAAATTTTTCGATTCTAAAATAATTTCAGTACTAATTAGCTAAAGGATGATTGATTAGAATGTTGATAATTTTTTAGTTTAACCACATATATCTCCATCCCCGTATTACAATTGATAAGACTAAATTTTATTTTAACATTTATCACTGTCCCTTCTAATATATACATTTTTCACATATTGGTTTTGATACCTCACCATCAAGTACAAGTGTTTTTACCACTTAAATCACTTTTCATTTAATAGTACTATTGTTTTTATAAAAAATTATCCTATTAATTAAGTTAATATATTTATGGTTGAGTATTTATTTTGTAATTAAAAAAAAATTAATAAAAAATTATATTTAATTTTTTGCTTAATTCATTTTGATTATGAAAAGTTAAATTTGTTAGAATTATTATTACCAAGAGTAAATATATAATTTAATCTTGCCTGTGCTCACACCAAGATTTGCTGCTAGTGATTGGATTATGAGAGCAAAGATGAGTCCAATAAGTATGACCCATAGCAGCTGGAAATAAAAAAAAATAAAAAATGAAATGATCAATAATTCAGTTTTTGCATGCAATTAATTAATTAATTAATTAAATTATGACCACATCAAAGCCTTATTTTTCATTTTAAGATTCCAATTTTTGTCATCCTTTTTTTTTAATTATTATTTCATTTTTAAAATTTAATCTAATTAATAAAATGATTCTTTTATTAGAATAATTTATTAAAAGAATTAAAATTAATGAACTATTTAATTAGTTTGATTAAAAAATAATCATTTTATTAATTAAGTCAAATTTCAGAAATTATTAGTAATTCGCACTTTTCATTTTTACCTCGTATCCATGGTTTGCTCCTGCTTGTAGATCAGTTTCCACTGTATAATAATCACATTAATTATAAAAATTATTAGTTTGTTATACATTTAATCACAATCACAATTATCTAAATACAAAACCCATTGAGTAAATATGTGCAAAAAATTTGAATCAGTTCCTCTTTAAAAAATTTATCAAGAAAGAAAGGAAAAGAGACTTACAATTGCCAGGATCAAGATAGGCCAATGAGACTAGAAAACCAGGTCCTACATATGATAGAAACTTTCTCCATCCTGGTTTCTGGTAGTCAAAGCAATAGTTTATAAAATTCACCAATAATATAGTTAACTAAAATCAAGAGTTTTAACTCAATGTTACTGTAATTGTCTTTACAAATGAAATTATACCTTGTGATCATCAGTTGAATCCTCATTGTGATGATGATTACTAAGTTGAGGTTTGCCCTCTAAATTAACAGCTGCTATACGATTGGTGGGTCCTTCCCTTGAAGTTGGAAGTATTGTATCATTCACAACTTGGTGTTGGTGTTGCTGCTCAACCCTCTTCATCATCATCATCAACAACTTGACGTCTCTGTCTCCTCTTTCCTTATGATATGTGTTTGTTAAGCAAATACTGAACTCCTTATATTTATAGAGAGGCTACATGGGAAATGAAATTGAAGGTTGCCACTAGTTTTGTCAATTTGGATACAATATTAATTAGTAGTCCGTCTATCCAGGGCGTAACTATGCAGGAGCTTGGGATGCATGGCCCAAGCTTCTTAAAATTAATTTTTCTATTTTATATTTTTAATATATTTTTAAAAATATATTATATTGACTGCTAAAATATTAAAATTTTTATTTTATGTTATATAATTTTTAAAATAGATATATTTAGCCTCTCTAAATTTTTAAAATTTTGTCAATTATATGTATATTTGATAATTTTTTTTAAATATATGTAAATTGTCCTAAATTTTTTAAGATTTTATTTATTATATATTAATATATTATTATATTTATATATAAATAAATATTTTATATTATAATAATAATACTAAAAATTTTAAAAAAATTTATATTAATATTATACTCACAAGCATCAATCAGTCCAAGGACAAGTCCACCTTTCTCTTTTGAAGTTTCAATAATCATAATAATAATAATAATTTTTTTTATAATATAATATAATGTAAAATATCGTATCTTTTTCAAATGTATTAAAGATATTAATTACTGATTAATTGGATTGCCAAACATCACTTTATATGTTTATATTGTTGCTTGCTGTAATTTGGAAGCCAATAAGTGCAAATAGCATATCAGAAAAATGAATATTTATATATATATATGATAATAAAATTTCGCCAAGTGTGAAAAATTTAAAATTATCAATGTGGTCCTTGTGATCATATTTTAAATATTAAAGCCAAATTAAAATTTGAATTTTATTTTAAGGAACAAGTAGTAAATAAAAACTATATGAAACTCATTAAAAATTATTACTTTTTTATTTTTAAAATTTAGAAAATTAAGATTTCAAAAATGATGTATTTTTTAGATAAAAATTATATACTATAATTAATTATTTACCTTAATTAGTGAATTTATATTTTTTTCTTTTACAAATCCTTTTACACGGGAAAAAAATAATTTTTTTTAACTAAATTTAGAAAATAAATTCAGGAGTGTTTGGATAGATAATTGACATTTAGGATAATAATATTTTTTCAGTTGACAAAAATTTTAATCGGCAATTGTAACTCTTACCTGTTACCAGATTTTATCGATTTGAAATAAACGAATTGGCAATTGATATTTACCTAAATACTCAATAATTTTTAATTACAGACGTATATATTTTTAAATGATAATTATATTTTATAGTTGAGTATCCAAACATCCCCTCAATATCATGTTTACGGAAACTATTAAATAAGCAATACAATAATTAATGATAGCTTAATTAGCTTGATCTCGTCTTTTATTAGTTCTCTTGATCAACTACTCAATAAAATATTTAAACTTAAGACGGCCGCTTACATACATTATTTTATTTTTCATGTGGTACATAATGTAATTACTGGATTGAAATTATATTTGATATTTGGTAATCTACAGATGGCATGGAGTAGTTTAGATATGCTTACTTATAGTGTATAATGGTGATTAATTGATTGTATAGTAATTAGCACTAGTCAGTATAAAATAGTTAATGGGTTTATTTTTGTATGCTATTTTAGACTTTTGTTTATCATAAACATTATAAATTATACCTCAAAATATAATTTAACGATAAATTCATATTTTATTAAATAATAAATTCAATTTTGATTTCCTTTCCCAATATATATATATGAATTAAATATAAAATATTGAGTAAACATATATATAATTGGACTCTCTAATCTCAATAACTAATTTTTGAAATTAATATTCTCATAACTATATAAGCTCTCAATATTTGTAACATAATATCAGAGCCTAATCGATTCATACATATAGAAAAATAATTTATACCCCTTTTATTATAATTCAGGCTGAAATTTTAATTTTTTATTTAATTTTCGGTATATTTCAAGTTCAATTTCACCCCGTGATAAATTTTTTTTAATTATTTACCTGTATTAGGTTTTCAATTCAATCAATTCACTCTATAATGATTTTTCTTTTGGTTATCACCTAATTTTCATTATAAATTTACAAGTGTTAATGATGTTTAATAAAAAATAAGTTTTGTCCAATTGTCACTTAAGAAAGAGTATTAAAATAATAAATATTTCATATGAATTAAATATAAAATATTCAATGAATATATATATATATATATATACACGATTGGATTCTTTAATTTTAAAAATTAACATTTCTATGAATATATTAACTCTCAACGTAGCCCTCAACATTTGTAACAATATATATATATATATATATTTTGATGATTTGTGGATTTATCTTTTGTACCTATTATTTCCAAGAATTTAGGGGTTCTTAAATTTGGAAATCTAATAATGAAAGAGGTTCTTACATTTGGAAATCTAACAATGAAAGAAAAGGACTTGGGTTATGGCGTAGTTGTGGCCGGCCGCTGCAATTAATTAGATACTAAATATCATCATCCCCATCACTAGCTAGCAAGCTCACTCTTTATTCACATGATGGGACTTTGTACCCATTTATATCTCTATATAATTAATTTTATTTTTAATTAATCCCTAAAAAATTAAATTTTTATAAATAATTTTAAATATTAAAATTATTTAATTAATTCTCTTTCTATAAATACATCAAATTAATACAATTTTATTTAATTAAAAATATATTTTTATGAAAAATGTATTCATTATTAATTTTTAAATAAAAATTATTAGAAAAAATGTATTCATTTAATTTTTTTCTCCTATTAATTTTGACTCTCAAATAAATTTTTTTGATTCTACCCTTATTCACATAGTCACTTAAATATATTTAATAAAATATTTTATTACCTATAATTAAAAATTTCAACACTTAATTTAAATTAAGTTATTTAGTAACACTTGTTTTAAAAGTCTTAAATAAATTAAAAAATTATTTAAATAATAAGTCAAAATTTTTAATTAAAATTTTTTACTAAATAAATAATTAATTAAATTTTTAAATATTTTTATAGTTTAAAATTATATAACCCACTTAATTAAAAAAATACATTTATTAATTTTACCCAAAGATAACTACTTATGTCAGAATTCAACTTAGTTAGGACAAAATTATATATATCTTTTTAAGAGCGAATCTTTATAATTTTAGTATGAATGACTTTTTTTTTTTTAATCAAATTTGAAAGTTGAATTTGGTATGCTACATAGATGACTATTTTACCATAAGATTCATTTTTTTTTTTTGAAAAAAAATAACTTAATCAAAATTAAGAAAATGATTATATATTTCCTGGTAATGATTTAGCAATGAGTTTGTGATGTAATATAGAATTTGCATTGCAGATAGTATATATAATTACCATCTTAACATGAAATTAACCACAAAACTCTAATTAAAAATTATTAATTTTAACATGAATTATTTATCTATCTACTTTTTTGGTATAAAACCAAATATTTTACACATAAATTATACATATTGAGGATAATACTGTTAGTTTGAGCCTATGAAAATACTTAATAATGAAGACTTTTAGCAATGAAGAGTAAAATTAAATAACAATAAAATTTGGTGAGCAAGTCAAATTTCTTGGTGAGCTTAACTATATATAAAAGAACCTTATGTTTCTTGTTTTGGGATTGTGAGAGTTAGATCAATTGTTACGTTGGAGAATTAATTATTTTTAAATAAATTGAGTGTAGTGTGATATAAAATGTATAAGCATAGTGACTTTATAATAAAATATGTAAAATTATTTTTTACGTATTCAATTAATTAGTAATTATATTAAATTTATTAATTAATTAATAGTATTATTTTATAAAGTAGCATTACATTTTAAATTTCTATCATATTTTATTATTTGTTGTGCTATCTCTATATGAATTGGTTGCATAATTAAGTTCTTCTGCTAATATGTGCTATCCCTATATATTCATGGCAGTAGTTGATTAACTATTATTATCTTTTATATTAAAAGGAATAGAGTTTTAAACATTAAGCTTGGAATTGATTACTCAGTGCATCATCAGATTAAGAAAAGTATTATTATATCTAAACTATAGTTAATTATCTTCTAGCTAGTAATAACATTTTATTTTGCATGATTGGTTAGATAAAGACATTTACATTAATGATGATGCCAACAACTTAATTGATTTTAAATTAAATTTTAATAATATAATTTCATTTGTTGTACCTAATTGTGTTC
Source organism: Aleurites moluccanus (assembly GCA_948193065.1). Lineage (NCBI taxonomy): Eukaryota > Viridiplantae > Streptophyta > Magnoliopsida > Malpighiales > Euphorbiaceae > Aleurites > Aleurites moluccanus. The sequence goes on along the minus strand of CANXYC013040349.1, from coordinate 956 downwards.
CATGGAATAAGCAAATGAGACTTAACAAGGTTTCTGAGCTTGTCAACAATTTCACTATGAAGCTGTTCCATGAATTGATTCTGTAATCACCAGAGTTTCATTTATATAAAGCTCAAGGATCCCTTGATGAAGATTTTCTTGAATATTTGAAAGACATAGTTGGGATAGACATTTATATTGAAAAGATTGAAGAATCATATGAGTGGGTACCTTGTCTACAAGTTAATTTTGCACAATATTATCTCTGCATTTTGAATCCAAATTATGGATGAATATATCATTATATATATTTTCTGTGTGAGTGCAAAGGACAGAAACAAAAACTCTTAGTTAGGTAAGTTGCTATTATTGATGTAGATTTGATTCAATTATTACTTCATATTTTTGCTCCTTCGTATACCGTGAATTTTTTTGTTTGGCTGATTGATTTTGTTGTTGTTGTTTGTTTGTTTCTAAATCAATTTGATTCTTCAATTTCATTGGTAGTATTCATAGAGGCTGTTTGGTTAGTTAATTAAATACCTCTAATTTTTTATTGTCATAATTTTTTATTGTTAACATATACGTCGCCAATTGAAAAAATTTATATTATTTGGTTGGTCAACTAAAAATTTTGATTATAACAAAATTTCTTTTCAATTGACAAATCTCATAAATAATTATAAACTGTTTTTAGCGATTGACAATTTGACAAACACATTTTTACACCAATAACACATTTAGCAATTGTTACCAAACACCCCTATAATATGTTAGGTTCTTTATATATATATATATATATATATATATATATATATATAATTCAATTAAATGTCTAAATATCTTTTAAATATTTAGAATGAGTATAATTTTAATTACAATGCATTAAATTTATTGATTTAATATAATTATTTAAATAATAATTAAATAGTTATAATTATTATAATATATATATATATATATATATATATATATAT
>CANXYC013040096.1:0-12155 GCA_948193065.1 Aleurites moluccanus | reverse complement strand
TTCGCATTTCCCAGCTCGGCAATGCCTCTTCGCATTACCGGCTCGCATATGCCTCTTCGCATATGCTGTCTCGCACTTACCTCTTCGCCTTTCCTCTTCGCGAGGCCAGCTCGGCAAGACCTCTTCGCAAGGCCAGCTCGGTATTGCCTCTTCGCAAAGCCAGCTCGGCATTGCCTCTTCGCAAAGCCATCTCGGCATTGCATCTCCGCAAGGCCAACTCGGCATTGCTTCTTCGCAAAGCCAGCTCGGCATTGCATCTCCGTAAAGACCAACTCGGCATTGCTTCTTCTCAAGGCTAGTTCGCCAATGCCGGCTGGAAACCCTTACCCCATTTTTCACAAAACTTTCGCTGAAGACTCAAATTCTCAATTTCTTTAACACTCAGCATTTTCTCACGCAAATTTCAATAACTTAATCAATATTTCTCCCAAAATTTTCATACTCGTTTTCTATCATTATCCAAAATAATTAATAAGTAAATATTTATACTTATTTCAAAATTAATTAATTGAGCCAATAAAAATAAATTTATACACGAGATATACACAAAGATTGTTTAGGAGAAATGATGGGTGTTACAAGTTGAGAATTTCTATCTAGTGCTGCCTTAATCTCATCAATTAAGGTTGGCTTTATATGAAACTGGGCTATCAGAGCTTGGTTTCGATCTTGGGTTCCCAATTCAAACTGGACCCCCATATCAAGTAACTCTTTCACTTCTTTGATTATTGGTTTCTTTGCAACTATGACGTGAGCTAAAATCCCTATAGATTTCCTGCTCAATGCATCTGCAACAACATTAGCTTTACCCGGATGATACAATATCTGGAAATCATAATCCTTCAATAATTCAACCCATCTTTGCTATTGAAGGTTCAAGTCTTTCTACTACAGAATATACTGTAAACTTTTATGATCTGTGTAGATCTCACATTTCTCCCCACATAAGTAATGCCTTTAAATCTTTAAGGCAAATACAACTGCAACCATCTATAAATCGAGTGTAGGATAATTTAACTCATGTTTCTTGAATTAACGAGAAGTATAAGTAATTACCCTCTTATCCTACATCAGGACACAACCAAGTCTGACCCTGATGCATCATAATATACTGTAAATTTTCCATTCTCTATTGGTAATGCCAATACTGGTGCTGATGTAAGACACAATTTCAAAGTTTGGAAGCTCTTCTCACATTCATCAGTCTACAAGAATCTTTCTTGCTTTCTGGTCAGTTTAGTTATTGGAGCTGCAATTCTTGAAAAATCTTTAACAAACCGCCTGTAGTAAGCAGCCATACCTAAGAAACTCCGCACTTCTATTATATTAGTAGGTCGTGGCCAATTAGTTATAGCTTCCACCTTCTGTGGATCCACTTTAATGCCATCTTTTCCCACAATATGGCTAAGGAAACATACCTCTATAAGTATAATTCATACTTCAATAGTTTAGCATACATCTTATGCTCTCACAATATCTGCAACATTATTCTTAGATGCTCTTCATGTTTTTCCTGGCTTCTGGAATAGATAAGAATGTCATCTATAAATACAATGATAAACTTATCCAAATAAGGCTTGAACACCTGATTCATCAGGTCCATAAAAGCAGCAGGGGCATTACTTAACCCAAATGGCAATACAAGGAATTCGTAGTGACCATATCGGGCTCTAAAAGCAATTTTAGACACACATTCATTCTTAATTCTCAATTTATGGTAGCCCGATCTAAGGTTAATCTTAGAAAAATAACTAGCTCATTGTAACTAATCAAATAGATCATCCATCCGGGGTAATGGATATTTGTTCTTGATGATCACTTTATTTAACTGTCTGTAATCAATACACATTCGCAGTGAACCATCCTTCTTCTTAACAAATAACACAGGAGCGCCCTATGGTGAACTTTTGGGTATGATAAACTCTTTATGTAATACCCTAGAATATTATAACTGTCATGCATGAATTTATTCTCAGTATGTGGTCATTTAGTCTTGAAATGGTGGGAAATAATTTTAGAGACATAGTTAGAAAGCAAACTTGAAACTTTACCGGAAACTGGCGGTGTCGGGAACACTGCCGAGAAATTAGCAGTCCGGTCAATGGAAGAATTTCTGAAGTTAATCTGGGGGTAAACGATGACGATAATTTATGTCTAATTTTGGTAAAAAGAAAGAAGTGAAAATCATTTAGGAACACTGAAAAAGTAAGTAATGGAATTTTGGTAAATAAAGGGAAATTCAAGGTGAATAGTAGAAAGTAGTCGGTCGGGGTTACAGAATGACTCAAGAACTATTTTTATAAATAAGTATAAATTAAAATAAACCTATTGACTTCCTACACTGATATCTAAATTCTGACAGAATTGTCAGAATAAATTACAAAAGATTTAAGGACCAAAGTGTAATGAATGGAAGTTTGAGGATTTAGTTGTAATTTTCCAATTGATTTTGTCTTTAAGTTTGCCTTAGCCATTTTGGCTATTCCATTTCTTTCTTCTTCTTCATGTCACCGAAGCCATCTTTGCCATTTTCCATCTTCATCTTATCATTTTCCTTATAGTTTTCTTTAGGAATTTGATAGAAAAGTAGTAATTCAAGGTAGCTAAGCTCATTTCTACCATTAATTTGAAGGAAGGAGCTAAGGTTTGGGAGGAAAATCTCCAAAAGGATTTCGGCCACTTGAAGCAATTTTGGTAAGATGTTTATTTATTTGATTTGATTGATGATTTAGTATTATTTTAGGTTCAATTTAATAGGTATGATATTTAATTGCATTAGTTTATCTTAATTTAATGGAATTCCCAATTTGATAGCTTAAATTGAAGTTGTAAAGGGTGAATTGTTGAATTAGGATGTGTTTATGTTAATTGAGGTTAGAAATGGTTAATTGGATATGAATGAACAACTAATTGATAGATAATTTAATGTAGAATTGGAGAATTATTAAAGTTGATTTTCAAAGTAGCAAATTTGGGGAAATTAGGTTGAATTGGTGCAATTGGAGTGTACATTGGCTATTTGGATCATTAGGTGAGTTTACATTGCATCATTTAACATGTTTGAATCATTAAAATGTTGATTGGAAAACTTTGAAAAAAACCCAATGTTGGTCGAACCTTAGTATGCCTAAATTGCCTATTACTTTATTTTCCTTGCTAATTTGATCCTATTTTAATGTTGTTTAATCTTGTTTCTTGATACCCTTGCTTTGTTTGACAATGTGGTTTATTGTTGCTTTGATTGGGCAAGTCAAATTTGCTACCAAACCTAACCTATTGGCTTGCCATTGTATGCCCACCAAGTGTTCGATGAAATGCCTAGTTCATTTGCCATTGGCCTATTGGTTTGTATGCCATAGGCCTACCAATTGAATACCATTGTCGCCAGTGACATTGGCATGCCAATTGACCTACTATTTTCAGCCACCGAACCAACTTTTATTTCATACCTTTCCTTATTGTTATACTTACTATTATTGATTGTACATTGTATATGACATTGCCAATGAGCATATTAAATACTGTACTGACTGATACCAAACTGACTGTTATTGAACTGACTGATATCCGGATGCCATTAATGCTTATGGTATCCCTCGTTATTGACCCTGATATGGTTTGGCAGAGATACCGATTTGACAGGGTAGCGAGGAAAAACTATCGACCTTGTGTACATTGTATTACTGTACCCTAGCTAGGAGGGATTATGGTCCTAGCCATAGGGCCTAATCAACCTTATGCTTATATGATACTGGAGACCTACATGGTCCATATTGACTGACTGGAGATTGAATGATTTCTTTTCATACAGTCCATCCCATTATCTATCTTTCCATATGTAACCGAGCTTATATGATATTTCTTTGATTTTACTATACCTTGATAGCCATTTTGTATACTGTTATTCCTTTGACTGAAACCATTGTTAATTATGCCTATTATTTATTGTGATGCATGTAAATTCACTGAGTATCATCTATACTCACCCATTTGATTGTTTACCCTTTTCAGGAGAGGAGTAGGTTGCAGGATCCAGTCTTCTATCTTTTGTGGATACCTGCTGCAGTCTATTCTGTATATTTCTAGATTACTGTATTTCATTATTTTGGTGTTCATTATGTAGCTGCTCTATAGGTATGTATTGGGTAGCTAGGTGATGAACATTGTATATATATGATATTGATGGTAAACATTGATTATATGATGATGCATGATATATGATATATGATTGTGACAACCATTTGCAGAATGATTGCAAAATCCATAACAGAGTGAATAACAGGATAATATAACGGATAGTAACTATAATAACTGAATAATATATTGAGGTTTTATAGATTATGCATATGGTACTGGGTTCTACGGGTGCCGGTCGCCATTTGCATTTTCGGTGCCCTAGGACCATCATGGTCCGGGAAACCGGGTTGTGACAGAGGTGGTATCAGAGCACTAGGTTTACAGAATGTGAATTTAGGTTACAGATGAATAGTGATTGTATTACAGAGGAATAGTGATTAGTTATAGAATGGGGTAGAATTAAGTATACCATGGAGTATAGGATTTCCTTTGTCGTCTATTGCTGTTATCGTCTGTTATATGTCTATATTCTGCATTTTTACTGTATTCTGAGACCGTTTCCATTTTTTTGACAGATTACAGAGATGTCTGACAGCAGAGACAGAGACACCAAGGAGGCTGAGGTTGCCTCCAATGAGTCCTTAGTGAGGGAGATATCAATATCAGAGGGTTCGTCTTGATCCTGATGGGCTACAGAGGACACAAAAAGGGGAGATGAACCTTGGAGGGTAGAGATGATGAGAGGTTTGATGGAGTTGAGGAGGGAGATGGCTGAGATTAGGATAGAGAGACAACAGGCACAACCACCACTTGCTCCTGCAGTAGTACCTGGGGTAGTGGCACCGGCTCCTGTGCAGCTAGTAGGGGCTCAGAGGGAGCCAGCTGCACAGGGAGGCAGGAGAGAGACAGAAGAGGGCGGAGTTTCTATGTTTAACTTTTTGAAGCTAAACTTACCAGAGTTCAGAAGGGACAGAGGTACAGATCCTGTTGATTTTCTAGAGGAGGTGAAGAAGGTAGTTAGGAGACTACCTTTTTCTTAGCTGAGATCAATAGAGTTGGTGGGTTTGTTGCTTAAGGGGAAGGCCTGGACATGGTTCTCGAGGCATATGGAGACCAGGTTATATGGAGAGCACCCACCCACCTTGATAGAGTTCCGTCAGGGTCTGATTGATAAGTTCATCACTGAGGGTGTGAGGACCCGTAACCTCGTGAGAATTGAGTAGCTAGAGCAGGGGGACCGTTCTGTAGAGGAGTATGCTGAGGAGTTCATACGGCTGAGTAGGTATGCTGCTCATATAGTACCTACAAAGGCGGATTTGATTAGCAGGTTCAGGAGGAGATTGCATGCTGCCTTGCATAATGCCTTGTTAGCCACAGAGTTTACTTCTTTGACCACAGTGATAGACAAGGCTACTCAGATGGAAGAAAAGTACAAGACAGAGAGAGCCAAGAGAGAACAGAAAAGGAAGGGTGGCCCAGGATCACAGAGTAGGAGGGGGAGAGCAGCTCCCATCCTAGGCAGGCAGAGCCAGTACCCAGATTTGAGTAAAGATCTACGGGTAATAGTCAGAGGAGGAGACTTTAGAGTAGGGGTCAGCCAGTGGTTCAGTCAGCGCCTGCATACTCTTAGGGTTCTTAGAGACCGGTTACTCAGGCACCCAACATTCCTGTTTATGAGTTTTGTGGTAGGAGGCATGGAGGGGAGTGCTGGAGGCAGATAGGTGCATGTTTGAGGTATGGCCAGCAGAGCCATTATATTAACACTTATCCAGTGAGAGTTGATCAGCAGCCATCGGTCACAGCTTCTTAACCAGTGGTACAGGCTAGCCAGAATTTGGGTAGAGAGACTACAGCCAGAGGTAGAGGTAAGGGAGGTCAGGCTCCTAGTGGCAGTCAAGCTCCAGCTAGTAGGGGCCAGGGCAGAGTATTCGTGGTCAACACTCAGGATGCCCAGAGATAGGATTATGTTGTTACAGGTACTATTGTGGTTCAGAATGAGGTTGCATATGCCTTATTTGATTCGGGTGCAACTCACTCTTTTGTGTCACCATATTTTGCACCCAAATTGAATAAGGAGAGGAGGTCGTTAGATGTTCCATTGTCTATTGCTACTCCTATGGGGGATTGTGTGGATGTTGATCATTTCTATCCTAATTGCATTGTTGAGATTGATGATCATATTTTGCGTGTTGACTTGAGTGAGTTGCCTGTGCTTAAGTTGGATGTGATACTGGGTATGGATTAGTTGACTAGACATCGAGCAGTGATAGATTGCTATCGGAAGAGAGTTAGATTCCAGCCTGAGGGGTAGCCAGAGTTTGAGTTTCAGGGTGAGATTCAGAAGTTCCGGGTTACCCTAATATCTGCTATCCAGGCTCGGAGGTTGATAGGGAAAGGTTGTTCAGCCTATTTGGCCCATGTGGTGGATGTACAGAGGTCTTCTGTACAGTTGGATCATATACTGGTGGTTTAGGAATTTCCTGAGGAGTTGCCAGGATTGGCCCCTGATAGGGAGATAGAGTTTGAGATAGAGGTGCATGCAAGCACAGACCCGATATCCATTCCACCATACAGAATGGCTCCAGCAGAACTGAAGGAATTGAAGATACAGTTACAGGAGCTATTGCATAGAGGGTTTATCAGACCTAGTAGTTCTCCATGGGGTGCATCAGTTCTGTTTGTGAGGAAGAAAAATGGCTCCTTGAGGATGTGCATAGATTACAGGCAACTGAACAAAGTCACAGTGAAGAACTAGTATCCATTGCCACAGATAGATGACTTATTTAATCAGCTGCAGGGTGTCAGCCATTTTTTTAAGATTGATATGAGGTCTGGGTATCATCAGTTGAAGATCAGGAGTGGAGATATACTCAAGACTGTTTCAAAACCCGTTATGATCATTATGAGTTTCTAGTATTACCATTCGGGTTAACCAATGCACCAGCGGCTTTCATGGATTTGATGAACAGGGTGTTCAGGTCGTATTTGGATAAGTTTGTCATCATCTTCATTGATGACATCCTTATTTATTCCAGGAGTGAGGAGGAGCACAGGGAGCATTTGAGGATTGTGCTACAGACACTTCGGGAGCATCGGTTATATGCCAAATTATCTAAGTGTCAATTCTGGTTGACTGAGGTGTGCTTCCTTGGGCATGTTATCTGCAAGGATGGTATTATGGTGGATCCTCAAAAGGTTGAGGCGGTAGCTAATTGGCCCCAGCCTACTAGTGTTTCAAAGGTACATAGCTTTCTAGGTATGGCTGGATATTATCTGAGGTTTGTGAAAGATTTCTCCCGTATTGTAGCTCTTTGACCAGATTGATGAGGAAACAGGAGCGATATGTCTGGACGGATGAGTGTGACCGTAGTTTCCAGACTCTGAAGTATTGCCTTACCAGTGCTCCGGTTTTGGCATTACCAGTTGAGGGGGAGAAATTTATTGTATATTGTGATGCTTCACGGATTGGGCTAGCATGTGTTCTGATGCAGATAGGTAGGGTAATTGCTTATGCTTCTCGACAGTTAAAGAAGCATGAAGTAAATTATCCAACTCATGATTTGGAGATGGCAGCTATGATCTTTGCGTTGAAGATTTGGAGACACTATTTGTATGGGTCTAAATGTTAGATATATACTGATCATAAGAGTCAGCAGTATATATTTCAGCAGAAAGATCTGAATTTGAGGTAGCGCAGATGGGTAGAGCTTCTGAAGGATTATGACTGTGAGATTCTCTATCACCCAGGAAAGGCTAATGTAATGGCGGATGCTCTGAGCAGGAAGTCTATGGGTAGTCTTACTCATATTGTGATTGGCAGGAGGCCATTGATCAGAGATTTGAGACAGTTGGCAGATGTGGGAGTATAGTTGGATTTGGGTTCCCAGGATCGGAACCAGGCTCTGATAGCTCAATTCCAGGCGAAGTCACTGTTGATAGATGATATAAAAGTGGCTCAGGATAGGGATCCATATCTTCTGAAGCTGAGGGGAGAGGTTCAGAGTGGCAGGATGACAGAGTTCACTATTGATGATGGGGTATTGAGATGTGGGAGACGTATCTGTGTACTGGATTATGATGAGCTACGGGATTGGATCATGCGAGAGGCACACTATTCTTCTTACAGTGTACATCCAGGGATTACCAAGATGTACCATGATCTCAGAGATGTTTATTGGTGGCTAGGGATAAAGAAGGACGTAGCTCAGTTTGTGTCTAAATGCTTAGCCTGTTAGCAGGTTAAGTTTGAGCATCATAAGCCATCAGGGCTATTTCAGGAGATAGAGCTGCCAGACTGGAAATGAGAGCAGGTTACCATGGATTTCATAGTTGGTCTACCACGGACTTCGAGGGGATATGATCTATTTGGGTTATTATGGATTGATTGACGAAGGCTGCTCATTTTCTAGAGGTAAAGACCAGCTATTCAGCAGCTCAGTACACACAGTTATATGTGGATAAGATTGTGCGTCTTCATGGAGTTCATTTGGTGATTATATCTGACAGGGGTACGCAGTTCACATCTCGGTTCTTGCAGAAATTTCAGGAGGCTATGGGTACCTAACTATGGTTCAGTACTTCTTTTCATCCGCAGACTGATGGGCAGTCTGAGAGGATGATCCAGACAATAGAGAATATGTTGAGATTATGTGTTCTGAATTTGAAAGGTAGTTGGGATTATTATCTGCCACTGATAGAGTTCTCCTACAATAACAGTTATCACTCCTCGATTGGTATCGCTTCATTTGAAGCACTATATAGTAAGAAGTGCAGATCTCCAGTATATTGGGTGGAGCAGGAAGAGAAGCAGCTAGAGGGACCAGAGCTTATTAGAGAGACTATGGAGAAGGTTCCTATGATCAGAGAGCGGATGAGGACTGCCTTCAGTAGGTAGAAAAGTTATGCTGATCTGAAGAGGAAGGATGTACAGTTTTCAGTTAGTGATCATGTCTTCCTAAAGGTCTCACTGATGAGGGGAGTTATGAGATTTGGGAAGAGGGGCAAGCTATCACCACGATTTATAGGCCCGTTTGAGATACTTGATCGGATTGGCAGTGTGACCTATAGATTGGCTCTTCCACCCAGTATGAGCCACGTACATCCAGTCTTCCATATATCTATGCTGCGGAGATATGTATCGGAACCATCACACATTTTGGAGGTTCAGGATATGGATCTCAGTGAGGATTTATCGTATGAGGAGCTACATGTGGAGATTATTGACAGACAGGTCAGGAAGCTTCGGAATAAAGAGATCCCTATGGTAAAAGTGTTATGGAGGAACCAGTCGATGGAGGAGTATACATGGGAGAGCGAGCAGGAGATGCGGAATAGATATCCATCCCTATTTCAGCAGTGAGGTATGTGTTCTATTTAAATTCGAGGACGAATTTATTTGTAGGGGGGTAGAATGTAATACCCTAGAATATTATAACTGTCATGCATGAATTTATTCTCAGTATGTAGTCCTTTAGTCTTGAAATAGTGGGAAATAATTTTAGAGACAGTTAGAAAGCAAACTTGAAACTTTACCGAAAACTGGGGGTGTCGGGAACATTGCCGAGAAATTAGCAGTCCGGTCAATGGAAGAATTTCTGAAGTTAATCTAGGGGTAAAAGATGACCATAATTTATGTCTAATTTTGGTAAAAAGAAAGAAGTGAAAATCATTTAGGAACACTGAAAAAGTAAGTAATGACATTTTGATAAATAAAGGGAAATTCAAGATGAATAGTGGAAAGTGGTCGGTCGGGATTACAGAATGACTCCAGAACTATTTTTATAAATAAGTATAAATTAATATGCCTATTGACTTCCCACACTGATATCTAAATCCTGACAGAATTGTCAGAATAAATTACAAAAGATTTAAGGACCAAAGTGTAAATGATGGAAGTTTGAGAGTTTAGTTGTAATTTTTCAATTGATTTTGTCTTTAAGTTTGCCTTAGCCATTTTGGCTATTCCATTTCTTTCTTCTTCTTCATGTCACCGAAGCCATCTTTGCCATTTTCCATCTTCATCTTATCACTTTCCTTATAGTTTTCTTTAGGAATTTGATAGAAAAGTAGTAATTCAAGGTAGCTAAGCTCATTTCTACCATTAATTTGAAGGAAGGAGCTAAGGTTTGGTAGGAAAATCTCTAAAGGGATTTCAGCCACTTGAAGCAATTTTGGTAAGATGTTTATTTGTTTGATTTGATTGATGATTTAGTGTTATTTTAGGTTCAATTTAATGGGTATGATGTTTAATTGTATTAGTTTATCTTAATTTGGTGGAATTCCCAATTTGATGGCTTAAATTGAAGTTGTAAATGGTGAATTGTTGAATTAGGATGTGTTTATGTTAATTGAGATTAGAAATGGTTAATTGGATATGAATGAACAACGAATTGATGGATAATTTGATGTAGAATTGGAGAATTGTTAAAGATGTTTTTCAAAGTAGCAAATTTGGGAAAATTCGGTGGAATTGGTGCAATTAAAGTGTACATTGGCTATTTGGATCATTAGGTGAGTTTACATTGCATCATTTAACATGTTTGAATCATTAAAATGGTGATTGGAAACCTTTGGCAAAAACCCTATATTGGCCGAACCCTAGTATGCCTAAATTGCCTATGGTTTTGCTTGATTTTTCTTGCCAATTTGATCCTATTTTAATGTTGTTTAATCTTGTTTCTTGATACCCTTACTTTGTTTGACAGTGTGGTTTGTTGTTGCTTTGATTGGGCAAGTCAAATTTGCCACCAAACCTAACCTATTGGCTTGCCATTGTATGCCCACCAAGTGTTTAATGAAATGCCTAGTTCATTTGCCATTGGCCTATTGGTTTGCATGCCGTAGGCCTACCAATTGAATGCAATTGTAGCCAGCGACATTGGCATGCCAATTGACCTACCATTTTCGGCCACCGAACCAACTTTTGTTTCATACCTTTCCTTATTGCCAGACTTACTATTATTGATTGTACATTATATATGACATTGCCAATGAGCATATTGAATATTGTACTGACTGATACCAAACTGACTGTTATTGAATTAACTGATATTCAGATGCCATTGTTGCTTATGATATCCCTCTTTATTGACCCTGATATGGTTTGGCAGAGCTACCGATTCGACAGAGTAGCGAGGAAATACTGTCGACCTTATACACATTGTATTACTGTACCCTAGCTAGGAGGGGTTATGGTCCTGGCCATAGGGCCTGATCAGCCTTATGCTTATATGATACTAGAGACCTACTTGGTCCATATTGACTGACTGGAGATTGAATGATTTCTTTTCATACAGTCCATCCCATTATCTGTCTTTCCATATGTAACCGAGCTTATATGATATTTCTTTGATTTTACTGTACCCTGATAGCCATTTTGTATACTGTTATTCCTTTGACTGAAACCATTGTTAATTATGCCTATTATTTATTGTGATGCATGTAAATTCACTAAGTATCATCTATACTCACCCGTTTGATTGTTTACCCTTTTTAGGAGAGGAGTAGGTTGTAGGATCCAGTCTTCTGTCTTCTGTGGATACCTACTGTAGTCTATTCTGTATATTTCTGGATTACTGTATTTCATTATTTTGGTGTTCATTATCTAGCTGCTCCATGGGTATGTATTGGGTAGCTAGGAGATGAACATTGTATATATATGATATTGATGGTAAACATTGATTATATGATGATGCATGATATATGATATATGATTGTGATAGCCATTTGCAGAATGATTGCAGAATCCATAACAGAGTGAATAACAGGATAATATAACGGATGGTAACTATAATAACTGAATAATACATTGAGGTTTATAGATTGTGCATATGGTACTAGGTTCTATAGGTGTCGGTCGCCATTGGCATTTCCCGTGCCCTAGGACGGTTGCGATTCGGGAAACCGGGTTGTGACACTTTAATAACAAGTATTGTAACTGCACTTTTAACTCTTTTAATTCTATTGGAGCCATTCTATAAGGTGGGATTGAAATAGGGTCTGTACCCAGATAGACTTCAATCTCCCTATCTGGTGGTAAACCTGGCAAATCTTCGGGAAACAAGTATGGAAACTCATCG
>CANXYC013038812.1:0-23336 GCA_948193065.1 Aleurites moluccanus | reverse complement strand
GTTTAGTTAAAATTAATAATTTACACACATAATATTAAATTTGTTAGTATTATTTTTTTTATCAATTTGTAAATTAATTATTTATAATAATATTTTGTTAGATTTAGACTTTTTAATTTTTCAACTCCCCAAATATTTTTCGTTTAACCACACAATCAGTAAGTTATTATTTTTTTTATATTATTTTTTTTTATTTTGTGATTGATTGTTGTTTAAACTTTTTAATATTAACTTAAAAATATTAAAAAGTTATTTTCATTTTATTAATATTGTTTTGCGTAACATTTTAAGTTAATATTTAGAATATTTTAATTAAATGTGAAGCATTTTAAAAAATTGAAAATTTGTATTTTTAAATTAATTTAATAAAAAATTAAAAAAATATTAATTTTAAAAAAAATTAAAATATAGCTCAGTGCTGCGTCAGACAGCGTGGGTCTTGAATGTGACAACGCAGGCATTGCATGCGCTGAGTCAGACAACGCAGGTATTGGATGCGTTGTGTCAAATAGCGCGGATATCATATGTGCTATTGGTATAAATCAGTAATAATAATAGATTTTATTATAAAATGGTAAATTTTTTTTTTTTTGGGTTATTTTTAAGAAAAAAGCTCAGTTATATTTGTCCACCTCAATTTCTTCTTGATGTATTAACTTCTGATTTGTTTGATTAATATATTGCAATTTATCTTCAATATATATATATATTGTTCTTTTTGTTCTGGTGATTGAAACTTGAAACAAAAATTGGTATGGGCTATGGCAGCAAGATATTGAAAGGTTGGAGAAGGAATTTATAGAGCTAATTGGGGAAAATAAAAATATATGAGAGAAAGAGAAAGTAACTGCTCGGTGATGTGGTTCTGTTGGAGAAAGTAACCCTCACAACAATCGCTGATGCCACTTTTTGGTGATTTTTCGGAATTGAAAAACTACTATTTTATTTTGAATGGAAATTTGGCGTTGTATATAAGGGTTTATGGATAAGACGTGAAAAGAAGAGGGCAAAAAGTTCCAGATATGTCAGAAGGAGAAGAAGAAATGGATAGATTAGGGTTTTTTTCTTATTTTTCTCGTATGAAAAACGACACCCTTTTTTGAATTTTTGAAGTGTTTTTTTTTTTTATTTCTCATCTCAGTCTGTGTAATCCTAATCAGCAACTTTATTTCTCTTTACGCAATTTTGATACGTATGTAACGTAATCTCACTAATTATTGTGAAAAAAATCATTCAATAAATTAGAAATTAATAATTAAATAATTTAATTAGTACAAATTTAAAATTAGAAACTCTGATAAAAAAAAACAAAATTCAAAAATCTCAAAATACATTTTACTTAAAAAATTTTATCATTAAAATTTTAATCAGCACTTTAGAGTTTTTCCACTATGTGATTTTGTTGCATAATACGTATAATTTAATTATGAATAAATTATTATTTAATTGTCTAAGTTCAACTTAATTAATAAAATAATATATTTTTTAAGACATTAATTAAAATGCCTCTATAATATGAGTTTATTATTGAATTTTCTATTTAGAAAGTGAATTTTTTTTTCTAAAAAGATAAATTTACCTTTACCCACTTTTTTTTTTTTTTTTATCTCAACTATTTTTTTCACCAAAATTAAAACAAAAAAAAAATACTTAAAAAAAGGAAATTCTTTAATTTTATCTTTAAATTTCCTTATTTAATTTTTTTTCTTTTAAAATTTTTATTTTAATTAAAAAATAATTTTTTAATTAGTGCTTTAAGGGGCACCAGTTAAGCATGGTTATTCTAGACAAAATACAATTGTAAGATATTTAGTTTTGATAAATATAAATAAATTAATATAAAAATAAATTGAATGAAAAAATAAAAATTTTAATAAAATTGTATTTTATTATAATTATTACTCTTTTAAGTGATAGGTCATAATTTATATCTTTCACTAATTTAATTTATTTTTAAAATTATTTATTTAATATAATATGAATTTTATTTTTTAAATCAGTTTCTTTAAGATACTTATTAGAAAAATTATTAAAAAAAGAATTGAGATGAAAAAAAAGTGGGTAAGTATAAACTTATATTTAATTAGATAAATATAAAAAATTTCATGTGGTTTAGGCAATTTTCACTTGTGGGTCTATGAAATTTTTTTGACAAAAAAACGGTTTTGCTTTGTTGTTAGCATCTAAGAGTTTACATCACTAACGCCTTAATCCAGGCTTATATGGCGCAACGTAAACCCCACTTCTTTAATTTTTTATTCTAAAAATTGTATTAAAATTAGTAATTTTTTAAAAAATATGTATTTTAAATTTTTATTAAAAATTATTAATATTTTAAAAATTATTAATTTTTTTCATTTGTTTATCAATCACGGAAGCTATAAACAATGATGAGGAGGTTAAAGCCATTCTCTCTATTCCAATAGGATTGCCTGACATGGAAGATAAGCTTATTTGGCATCATGAGAAGGATGGGGTTTTCAGGGTAAAATCGGCTTACCAAGTGATTGTCCATTGAAAGGAAGGCAAAAGTTCAGGTATCTCATCAAGAACTAACATCCACAGTAGTTGCTGGAGGAACATCTGGAAACTAAAAATTCCCCCAAAGATACAAATTTTCCTTTGGAAAACTTCACGAAACACTCTAGCAACTACTTATAATCTCTATAGAAGGAAAATTGTAAGTGCTTCGAACTGTCCTATATGTAATTTGGCTCCTGAGAATGTTGTTCATTTTCTGTTTGAGTGCCCTCATGCTAAGGCAACCTGGTTGGCAAGCACGATAACTTATTTACCGAATATCGCTATCATTTCTAACTTTTCAGTTTGGTGGTCTAGCATAGTGAACCTATTTAATGACCCTTTAAAGGTATATGAAGTTGCTATATTATGTTGACAAATTTGGAAGGCTAGAAATGAGAGTGTTTTTCAGCATTTTGTGCCGAATCCATTGACAACAATAGCAAAAGCCTGTAAAATATGCAATGAGATATCTAAGTCGTTGATTAAGGAAGTTAGGACTCTCGAGATAATACAAGCAAGTGGAAACCTCCACCTTGTAGAATAATTAAATTCAATTGTGATGCAAGTTTTCATATTACCAAGAAGATTGGTGGAGTTGCTATTTTGGGCAGGAATTGGAAAGGGAAGCTGTTATTTGAAAATGCTTTTATTGTGGACTGCTGCTCATCTTTGCGGGCAGAGGCTTATGGACTTTTAGCTTCTGTTAATATGGCAAAAAACTTAAACTTGCTCACTGCCTTATTTGAATCATATTCTGAGTTGCTAGTGAAGGCAGTTAATCATAGTGGAAGTGTCCATTGGGAAATCAATGATATTGTTGATTGTAATTTTGATATTCTCTCTTCTTTTGTGAATGTTGTTGTATCTTTTATTCCTAGGTTTGCTAATGACGTAGTGGAAGCATTTTAAGAGTTTGTTGATTTTATATGGATATTATACTAATAGGCATTAAAGTTTATTGATTCAAAAAAATATCAAAAATTGGAAAAAATAACTTTCACACAGAAAAATTATTTTAATTTAATCAAAAACTACTTCAATTTTAAGGCTTACATGACTATATATAGGGAATAGTCTCCAGAAAATCCTAATTGTCTAATATGATAAATTATTCAGAAAAGAAAATAAATTATCAGATTTATATAAATAAAAAAATAAAATATTATAAAGACAATGAGTTAAAAGGCACCCTAAAACAGATTTCCAATTAAAATAAAATAAGGAAACAAAAGTTACCAAAAATAAATAATAAATCCTAAATTATCAAAACGAAAGTCTAAATTAAGGAATTTGACCAAAATACGCCATCACTCATTTCCAAAGGCGATGAATTTAATCCGTTGCTTCGTTTTTTCATTGGATTAGGCACAAATCAAGCTCAAAATTAAACACTTTTAATAATCTTTTTTTTTTTTAATTTGATCCATTTGCATGGTCAAACTGATCCATAAAATTTAGGGTTTAAATGTGTACATCAACTACTGTTTTAGCAGATTGGGTAGCAAATTTAGGGTTTAAATGTGTACATCAACTACTGTTTTAGCAGATTGGGTAGCAAATTGTATTGTCAAGCATGTTTTAGCAGATTGGGTAGCAAATTGTATTGTCAAGCATTTGTGCCCTTTGGATTGGGTAGGAAATCCCCCTCCAAAGTTGGCAATTCTTTTGTGTAATGAGGTTTCAGACCTTAGTTAATGCAATGAAATTCAGTTCTCTCAAAAATAAAAAATAAAAAATATGGAAGCTATAAGTAATAGTGTCTATTCTAGTACACATCGCACCCATCTCCATTTCTTAATCTTACTTTCTACTACCTGAAACCAAAATCAAAGTTATGTTTGAGGAATCCATAACATCCATTCCCTCTATCTGGGCATCTATGAACAATTGGTTCACAAAAAAAATTTTTTTTTTCTCTTCCTCAATCATATGATAGACACCATTTGTATTACTTCACGCTTAGTCACCACTCATCACCACAAACAACCCACACCTACTACTAATTCCCAAAACCAACAATAACTTTGATCTCATCCTCTTCTTAAAAGACTTAAATCTATAAACTTTCACACTTATAGATCTCCTGAATCTATTACTGTAACTATTGAAAAACCTCACCAATTTGATTCCCATTTCACTTTCCAACAAACGCCTCAAGAAGAGTATTACCAAAATCAATCATTTTTTTTTTTCTATATCTCCTCCTATAACTGGTGTCGTTGTCGTTTCTCCTTCCATAGTTATTTGTGCGGCTGTATTTGCTCACTGGCAAGAGTTTGTGTGAATACCTTAGTGTGGCATGTAAGCAAGATGGTGAATTTTGCGAGATAGTAGAAGATTAAAAGTAGGTTTTTGATTTTTTATGGTTGACGAGTAGAAAAAAAAAAAAAAAAAAAAAAGCTTGAAGAAGAGAGTGAGAAGGAAAAGAGATTTTAAAGGTTAGGTTTTGAATTTTTTTTGTGCTTATTAGTAATTATGTTAGTCATGAGATTTTTTTTTACTCTAACCACATATATCTCCATCCCTATTTTACAGTTGATAGAATTAATCATTTTTTGAATTTTTGGTTGTCCTTCTCAATGTGTACATTTTTTTTAGATAGATCTTGAGATCTCACCATATAATATAAGTGTGTTTTATTATTTAGATCACAGCTCATTGATTAGTCATGAGATATTTAATTTACTGAAAAATACAAAAAAATTGGTTGAAATTTTCTTTTTACAAGTTTAATATTTGTAGAGATTGAAAGGAAGTTTCAAAAATGAAAAGATTTATTTATATTTTAATAAATTTTTCCTTTTTAAAAAAAATATTTATAATTTTTAATAAAAATTTAAAGTATATTTTATTTTTTAAAATTATTAATTTTAATATTTTACTTTAAAAATAATTAATGTCATATGAATAATAAAAAATTCAGATAATTTTTAAAATTAAAAAATTAAAATTCACATACCTCATATCAGTGTCACATAAATATATATTAATGATGTTAATACTGTAAAATTTTTAAAAGTTAATGAAAAAAATCATAGATTATTTTTTGTTAAAAAAATTTCAAGATTCATAACTCATAAATCATAAAACTGTCTCTTAAAAGCAGTTTTTATTACGGAATATTTAGATTTTAACTATAAAATTTAATTATCATTTAAATATACATGCATCGATAATTGAAGATCAATTATTAATTTATTTTCTTTAAATCGTTAAAATTTAATAATAAATAAAAATAATATTTTTATTTTAAATTGATAATTATTTAAACATCTCAATATTACTCAAAGCGGTTGGGGTTGCTGGATCAATCAATGTGACAGATATTGCTGGATCAATCAATTTTTAAACAATACAGATTAAAATACTAATTAAAATAAATTTTATGGGTGTTATAATAAATTTTATGCACCCAAACTTTCCTAATCAAACTGTAATATTTCATGCAAGCAAATTTATATTTTTCAATTTTTTTAATGGCTAAATACATTCTAACATTCTTAAATAAACTTTATTTTATTTTTTTATTTATTAAATTACTATATTACTTATATAATTTTATAAATTTTAATGTATTAATTGGGACTTGAAAAAAAAATGACGACGTAACAAAAAATTGATATAAACTTATCTTTTTAAGAGAATTTTTATTTGACAGAAGGAAATTTTTTTTTCTAAACAATCATTCAATTGAATTTTTATTATGCTCTAAAAAAATTTTTGAACACAATTTTTATTATTATATATATTTGAAGTTTCATATTTTTTGTATAAATACTATTTTATTCTTATTATAAATTCAATTGCATAAAGTTGAATATAATTAAATATACCTTTTTTTGTTGTATAACTCATTATTTAACTTTAAAAAAAAAAAAAAAACAATGCACTATGTAGTATCATATAATTAATTTTATATTTTAAATTCATTTAAATCAATAAGAGCCTAAGAGGGAAATAAATTAATTTTTAATTAAGATAAATATAAAAAAAAAAAAGCACAATCTTGATCATATATGGCGTGATATTCATATGCCACTTATAAAAAAAATTATACAATTGTAATTTGTTGCTGGGTTGAAAGAGCTGGATCATTAATAGTTCAATTGAAAGCATTTCTTTTCAAATAGGAATAGGACTACATATATAATTTGAACTTGAAGCTTAACAACTCTCTAAGAAGTTAATTAGTATCACTAAATTAAAAATTTATGAATTAAGATTGTTTAAATTGGTATAAATTCTACTTATATAGCCTTAACATCTATCTAGCTATATGAATTATTTACATAATAAACATCCTAGCTATTTAATAATTAACTTGGTTTAGTTTCAATCTTAAATACTAATAAATGGACACTGACAAGCACAAGTACTTGTAAATTGAAATTTGGAAAAAGTGTGTTTCTCTTCAACAATGACATCTTTTAATTGTTGTTCAAAAATTGCATATGAAGAATTATGTATTCTTCCATTTTTTTTTATATATGTCATTTTAAAGAGGGAAAACAATATTTTTTTTATAAGTTATTCTCATATTTATTATTTTTTTTAATTTAACCCTAATTAAGAAATAAATTTATATTTTTAATCAGTTTTATAATTAATAAAGTCATACAATAAATAAGGATATATTAATTATTTTATATTAAAATTAAGACATAATAATTAATTTATTAATTTTTATACTTTTCTATAAAGCGATTTATATAAAATAATGAAGGGAGTACAATATTGCTGGGAATGAAATCAAGCAGACGAGACCTATTAACCATATAGCCAATGGGAAGCCTTTTCGTCAATGGCTTCTTAATGTTGGATCAATTCAAGAGTTTTCAGTCCTTAACCAAGAAATTAACTACAATAACATGGCGATTTGTAGTTGTCGAAATCTTTCCAATTAGTACTTGCCAATCCATCATTATTTAATAAGTTTTTTATTTTATTTTTTTTATATTCAATATAGAAAATGAATTAACCATCAATGCAATTTCAGTTTTAATCCCATCTATAGAAAAATCAAATTAATAAAGCATAAATTAGCACAAAGATTGGTCAGCTTGTTTTTCCTTTATTTTTTTTTAGGGTTTGCTTTTCTATTTGTAATATTGTACTGATTATAGTATTTTTATATCAACTTAAATATATATTAAGATTGTTTTTATTTTACGAATGAAAAATTATTTCAATAATTTTAAATATTTTTTTTTAGTTGTAAAGTTGCTTAGTTCTACTATTGACAACAAAGACAACTGCAACCCCACTGGCGGAAAATGATTGCTTCCAAAAATAGCCATTTTCTTTGGCATGATCCACAATAATTTTGGGACACATTTAAGTTTAAATGTTCAACCAACAACCAATCCATCTACGGGTGACGTTTAATCAGCTTAAACCATTATTATCAAATTAAATTAATATTTTTAATTTAAAAAAATTTTAAATTAAACTAAATCATTATTATAGTCAAATTATTGATTTAGATTCGATTTAATTCAATTTAAATACCTTTAATTTATCGATTTCAAATCAAATTTTTTTTTTATATAAATTATTATTATTTTATTATAAATTTTAAAAAAAATACAAATAAATTATCGGCAATAAAATTTTTTTAAAAATAGTTCAATATTGTACAACCCAAAAATTATCTATTCTATTAGTTAATATACTCAAAAATTATATTTTTTCTCAAGAATTAATTTTTTTTTATTTATCTTTAATTAATTTTCATAGATAATATTTTTTTTAAGTTCTAAATTAATATTAGGTTAAAAAAATGTGGTTATATATAAAATAAAATCAAATATATTTTATAATAATAATAGTAAAAAATAATATATATAATAGTAAAAAAATAATATGTATAATTTTGATTAGGTTCGGTTTAAAACCGAAAAAAAAATATTCAAATCGCAAATCAACTACATTTTCAATTTACTCTATTTTCAAACCAAACTAATCAAATAAATTATCAAACCATCTATTTTGATTTGATTTAATCAGTTTGATCGGTTTAACTTTCACCCCTAAATCCATCTATGCTCTATTTAAGAACAACTAGTGGAGAAGTTCCAAGCATATTGCAAATACAATAATAATAATAATAATAATAATAATAATAAAAATCTTCTAATTCCCTCTGTTTCAAAAATTTCCAAACCCTAGCCAAATTTTGGGTACAATAGCAATGATGTCAAGGGTGGTGGGAATGGTAACAGTTTTGGCAATGATAATGCCATTGCTCTCAACAGCAGTGGATATTCATCAATTCAGGCAATTGGCATTAAAAAATAATATTACTTGTGTCTTAGTTTTCGGAGATTCAAGTGTTGATCCTGGCAATAACAATCGTCTTGCTACTACCATGAAGAGCAACTTCCTTCCATATGGTAAGGATTTCTTTAATGGCCGTCCAACTGGAAGGTTCAGTAATGGAAGACTTGCCACAGACTTCATAGGTACGAAAATATAATTGTTGTTTTGCCCAAAATACCTAACATTAATTAGAATTAATATGGAGTCATTTTTTGAAATGATCGACACTACAATAATTATTTAAATTAACAGGATTAATTTAATATCATTTTATACATGTTATTAAAATTAAAAGTTAATAGCAAGTTCATGGTGTTATTAAATATCAAAATATATACTAATATATTAATGGTGTTGTCAAATATTTATTGATCCTCATATCAATAAATCACTTATAATCTCTCAATTAAAATTTTTTTTTTCTATTAATTTCTAACCCTGATAAATTTAGGATTTGACTTAATGGAGTGTGAAAGTTCAAATTTCAACATTGATGACAATTTGCATCTGCAGTACCACTACATTTTTTTCCTTTTTTTTTTTCTAGCTTGAATTTTATTCCGATGAAGTTAATTTAAGAGTTATGGGCTGCATACCAAAAATAATGCATGATTTGGCATGGAAGAATTATATGTTTCAATCCTCCAAAAGATTCAACTATATATTCTCTCAGAAAAACCAAATAGTACAGTATAATTAAGAATTTATTGGATCTATGTTTCTTTTTGTAGCTGAGGGACTTGGTTATACAAGAGCAATTCCTGCCTTTCTTGACCCTAACATAAACCCAACAGATTTATTATATGGCGTTAGTTTTGCTTCTGGTTACGATGACCTCACTGCAAATTTCTCAGTAAGCCTAATTAAATTAATTAATTGTATCTAATATTTTAATTTTCTGAAATTGCTGACATGAAATTAATTAATGGTTTTTTTTTTTGGTGATATATGTATAGAATGTTTTGCCAGTTTCAAAGCAGCTTGAATATTTTAAACACTACAAGCTTCACCTGAGTGGATTGGTGGGGAAGGATAAGGCAGAACATATCATAAGGAATGCCATATTTGTTATGAATATGGGCACGAATGATTTTCTTCAAAATTACTACTTGGAACCAAATCGTCCCAAGCAATACACTATTGAAGAATACCTAAAATTCTTGATTTCTCGCACTGTCCATGACTTCAAGGTAAGTAATTATGTTACCATTCAGTTGACAGATTTGACGAATTTCAAATTGAAAGTACGAGATTTTAATATGTAATTTATATAAATTTTTAAATTTTTAATTTTTAAAATTAATTTTTAGAGTATGATTTTTTTTAAAATTTATAATAAATTATTTTATTATTAAATGATATTGAGTATTTATTTCAAATTATACTGTATTTGATAACTTAATTAATAAGAAATATTATTATTAAATTAAAATTTTGTTGCTGGTTAAAAAAAAACTCAGCTGAAAATCTAAACTTATTATTAAAATTATCGTCAAACACTTTAAATGAAATATTTTCTCTCTGTGTTGGAAAAATTGATTATCCATTCTTAAATTGATATGCCAAACACCCATTAGATAAAATTAGGAATTCAACTATAATAATTCTTATTTTTTAAAATGATTTTTTGAAGTAAAAAATAAATAAATAAATAAATAAGTCAATTTGTACAATTGTGTCTTTAAGAAGTTAGATTTAAATGTACTTTTGTAATTAAGTTTTATAATCAATAATGTCAATCAACTATGTACTTTCCTCATATTCTAATTATCTATTTCTTTTATTTTATCTTTTTCATTGCTGAAAAGAAAAATCATTAATTATTTGTCTGGTATTGCAGGAAATGCATAGATTGGGGGCCACAAGATTGACAGTTGTTGGAGTTCCTGCTTTAGGGTGCATGCCACTTGTCAAGACATTAATGAATAAGAAAACATGTGTACAAAGTTATAACCAAGTTGCTTTGTCATTCAATTCAAAGTTGAAACGGGAGTTCGGCATCCTCAGGAAAACTTTAGGGATTAAAGATGCATATGTTGATTGCTATAATATCATACAAAATGCTGTCGAAAGGCCCAATCAATATGGTAATTAATTAACATATAGTTCAGAAATTTAAGTAATTAGTATTAATAATTTAATTTAATTTAATGATATTAAAATCGTCTAAGCTTTAAATTTGAATTTCAATTAAAGTTAAAAATATATAAAAATTAAGTAGTTAATTAATTTTGGCAGGATTAGTGGAGACTTCAAAAGGGTGCTGTGGGTCAGGAACTGTAGAATATGGAGAAACATGTAAAGGGATGAGCACATGCATTGATGCATCAAAATATGCATTTTGGGATGCTGTTCATCCAACACAAAAAATGTATCAAATTCTTGCTGATGAAGCTTTGAAATCCCTTAATGAAGCACTTAAGAGATAATTAAGCATATATATTATGCATGTATGCCTTTGTTATGCTTTTATATTTATTTATATATATAAAATGAGAGAGAGGTTAATAAATAGCAAAGCAAAGGGCAGTTAAAACCTCACCCAATTTGTGTATGGCTCTGTGTTGTATTATGCATTATATGTGCTTTTTTTCTTTCATAAAATTCATATTTAAAATTTTTCCTAAAATCAAATCTGAATTTATAAAATCTAAGTGACAAGTAATTTTTAACTTCTAAATTTTATTTATTTATTTTATAAAACTTATATTTTATTATATGGCTATAAATCACAATTCATTCAAATTGTTAATATATCTTTCATTTTTGTATTATGATTCAAATTGTTTATATTTTAGTTTTATTCTTATTTCAAATTGTTTATATTTTAGTTTTATTCTTACTCGAATTTATATTGTGATTCCATTTTAAATTATTAATATCTCCATCAATTTTATTTGTTTTTAATTTTTAAGTAAGGATATATTTATTTCAATTAATACAATAAATTCAAAAAATTATTTTAAGGATCATTTTTAAAAAAATAAAAATTTATAATATTTTTTTTATAAATTATACTCTTATTGGAAGTCGAACTCGAGACCTTTTATATCTAAAAACGATTTTGATATTATTGAATTAAATATTCATTGGTTATATTTATAATTGTTAATTTACGATATGTTTACAAATTCTACTAATTTTAGTAGAATTTAAATCAAATATAACTAAATTTATAATATTAATGGTATGGACTTTTAAATAAATTTTTACTCATATAAAATATAGATTTGTAATTTAAATGTTATAGTTATTCCACTCAGCAAAATTTTTGGCTTCGATATGGTGCTTGTACTCAACCATTTTAATAATAATTTCTTTTCTTGGATCCATTAAACTAGAATGTGAAAAAAGAATGAAGATTGGATTTTTAAAAGAAAATTGTAAAATACATGTTCCAAAATTACCTTCCCCTTCAATTTCTTTCAAACTAAATTAACCCAATTTGTTTTGTTGGAAAATTTTACTACAACTTATATGACCTGTTTGTCACTTCCCATTTGTCTATATGAACAATCACTAACTCTTTTTTGACCCTTTTGATTTGAGAAAATTTATATCGGTATTAACGTTTAAATTTTGAATTTATGTAAATTGATAAGTGGTAAAAGTTATTATGTTAAATTTACTAATTGTTAGTTTAGATATGTATAGTAAAGAAGAAGAAGCTAGTAGGAGAAGAAGGGAGAAGAGAGGGGGGAGAGAGATTTTAAGTTAATGATTATGTATTTTATTAGGAATGTTAAAAGTTTATATATTTTCAAGAGTGTTAATTTTAAAAATTAACTATTAAGATTAAATAATTCAATTATATATAAGTCTATTTAATATCTTGTATTTATTTTATGTGGGATTGATTATATCTTAACACTTCCTATAGGGATAATAACAGGATAGGATATGAACGGGAGACCCATTTCCATTCTCACCTTAGCATAAAATCCTTACTTCCGTTTTCATCTTATATATGAGAACAATTTAGTTATCATCTCTATTCCTTGGGGATTCTCATTCATACGAGAATTTTTGTCTCCACTTAAATTTTATACTGTTAAATATATATGTATTTATAAAATTCATAAATAATAACTAAAAATAAAAAAATATTTAGAAAATATCAATAAAATTTAGGCACATAAAATATCAACCAAATACAATCGAAATATAAATATGCTAATGCATTAAAAATATTATGTAATATTATTTAATAAAATATTAAAAAATATTTAAAATATTTTATAATTAGTAAAACATAATTATAATTATAATTTTCTTATTTTTATAAAAATCTCAATACATAAATGTTATAAAAATAAGGGTAATTAAATAATTATATTAGAAATATTTTTTTAATTGTAATATCATTTATGTATTACAAATTTTTAGTAATCAGATCAAGATAATTTTTAGTAATTATAGTTGATGTTTATTAATTTATAATGAGAATTGGGTGATGAAATTAAAAGTCTAACACGAGCAAAAAGACAACTGAAGTAACTCACTATGGAATAAAATTAAAAGCTCAATTCGAAAGAAAAAATAAATTTAAAAGCCTATCACGGGCAAAAGACAATTAAAAGAAAACCTCCCACGAAATAAAATTAAAAGAGAAATTGAAATTTCAATATCAATTATGATTTAACAGGAATATAAATTATTTTCTCATTCTGATACCATATTAGAGATATTGAATGTTTATATAATTTTGAGAGTTCTAATCTTAAAATGTTAAAAAAAATTATTAATTTATTCAATATGAGATTGATTATATCTTAACATATTTAATTTATTTTTTAAAAAAATTCTTTTTTAATGTATTAAAATTTTTTAATTAATTATTGGTTAATAATTTATATAGATCCAATAATAATTATTTTAATTATCATAAAAAGTTAATTGTTAATTAATTCTTTTGTCATGTTGACAAATCCTACTGATGTTAGGAATTTTAATATTCAAACTCTAAAATATATTAAAATAAATCAGACTCTGAATAATAAAAATTAAAAGTGATTATATTATTTCACTAATAGTTTAATGATTGAATATTTATTTTATACATATATTAAATATAATTATAATTTAGTGTTTCCCTTAAACAATGAACTAAAAAACATATAATACAAAGCTTACTTATAGTTTAGCACCACCAATTTTACTCTAATGCAGACATTTTAGAAGAGTATGTAGATTATAATACGAGTCCTAACAAAGCCAAATAATGACATTTTTAGGGATCCCTTATTAAAAAATCAATAGCAGGACGTGCAGCTTGAAAAATGTTGTAGTAAGTCCTCTCAGTTGGATGTATTGAATCCCAAAATACATACTTTGAAGCATCAGGACACACAAATGATTTTGGATTGCACAGTATTCCTGCTTCTAGGTAACCAGTTCCACAACACCCATTGTTTACTTCATCAAAGGCTTTCCAAGAAAATAAAATAAAAAATAATTAATATATAAACTGTAACTGGAATTTAATCTTGTAATCTATGGGCTTACCAGAACTTCCAGCCCCTTTGATCATGTCAATCAGCGGTCCATATGCACGACAAATACTGATCTTGACACCGAGATTTGCCAATCCCTTTTGCATGAGATTTAATTCATTTTCATGCATTTGATTGAATTCTCTTCCGATGGATGAATAAGAGTCAATACAACCTCTTTCTAAAATAGCATTGCTAGCATTATAAGATAAAATAGTAATAACAGCAGGCAAACAACCAATTGGAGGTAACTCTGCATATAATATTTTTCTTGCTCCTTCGTCAATCAAATCCTGTAAGTATCACACACGATGCAGTTAATGTAATGTCAGATATATATATATACTACACCAAATCTAAATATAAATATTTACATAGATATTCTGTTGTTGGCAGGTATCAATTGCTATGTATGTACTATAGTTAGGGATAGAGACACGTGGTAGTTCAGGTCAGTAAAATTAAAAAAAAATTCATTATACATTTTTTTTTTCTTTTTTTTCGATTCGTTTAGAATTAATTTTCTAATTTCATTTATAATTATAATGATTTTAATTAAAAAATTTGAGATGAATTAAAATATGCATGATTGATATATAATAAAATCAGGAGACACAATAATTAATGAGAAATCCTACCACAACCGACATAATTAAACTATAAAGCTTAATTTTTTTTTTTCTTAAAAAAAAAGTGGAACAATTAATGGAAAGGATACAACTAAGAATCATGAAAGAAATTAAAATGAATAGTAGTGCATTTACTCTAGAGTTAACAATTCCAATCCTAAATTTCGAACTCACAATAATCAGTGGAGCTTCCGGTAGTCCACAAAGGAATGGATCCTCTTTGCTACTGGCAATTAATCTTATAATTAATGTAGAGCCAGCCTAACTTGAAGGATTTTTTTAACTATAGATCTCTTGATTATAAAATTTATGAAAAAATTATGACATTTTCATATTTCTTTATTAAATTTAAATTTAAGATATTGAATAGTCGAATAACCATTAATTCAATAATTAAGAATTCAAGAGTATATTTTTTTTTAATTCAGTCGATCGTAAGTAGTTTCAAATTAATTTTTACATTATAATCTGAGCGTAAAATTTCTAAAATTTTCAATTTGAACAGTAACCATTAGTTTTCCTACAGGATTTGATTTTCAAAATACAAAGAAGAATGGAATTATTGATAATAAAAGCAAATAAAGTATTAAATATCTAGAAGATTATAAATAATTATACAGATAAATGAAACAAAATCTACCGACTCATAATTTCCCACATTATTAAATGAAAAAATTCAAAGTAAGCATCATGGCCCATACAATACAGGACGTCGTAGTCCTACAACAAGTGGAAATGACATATCAATAAATTATTATTACTACTATTATCATAAAGAGAATATATATTTAATTAGTCTCGACAAATTGAAATTAAAGAAGTTATTTCGTGACAGTGATAATAATGAAATAATGATAATGTCAAACCTGTACGAACTGTAAAGATTTCTTCAAGATAAACTGCTGGTAAGCTGAAACAGTGAAGGTCTTTCGTCGAATTGGTAGGGTTAAATAATTAATAACAAAGTCATTAGTACCAGCACTAATGACAAACAAAGCTTTCTTAATATGGTTTTCTGTTCTTTTCTTTCCAATTGCAGACTCCAGCCTTCTCTTGTACTCTTTAAAATACTCTACTTGCTTTGGGATTTCTACCACATTCTGTCCAAAAAAATAAAAAAGTCCCACTAAAAGACAGTTAGTGAATTCACCAACGATCAGTAATAAACTACATATAAACAAATTCAGTAAAAATTGAAATATATATGCATGGGAATTGAAATATAGTTTTGTTTTATATATGCTGTAAAGGGGCTTCATTTACCAATTTTGTATAAAATAAAAATACTTATTAAGTTAGGAGAGTTTGAAAAATAATTATCAACTAATTAAGGGTAATTTTTTATGATTAGATGTAAAAGTGAGTTAAATAATAAAAAGAAAGAAAGAAAGAAAACTCAAATTTTAAAGGACATAAATTATTCACTCATTTTTATGGGAAATTCTTATTAGATAAATCTAATTTTACATCATGTTATAAACTAACTAATAGTGATATGATATATCTGCATATATTTATAATACACCACATGAATTGAATAATTAATTATCATATTCACCTTAGTTAATTCATAATATGACATTATCAACTAGATTTATATAAGAATTTTTTGTTACATCTAATTATCAAAAATTATCCTTAATTGGTAATTATTATTTAAACTATCCTAGTTTAGTAATTTTTTTTACAGAGTAAATGGCCTTCTGTAAAACATAGATAATGATATGTGAATTATCATAAATATGTGAATTGATATATAAATTTAGCTTATATTAATCAATTATAATGATTTTAATTAGCTAGTAACTAATAATTAATCAATTTGTCTCTGTTAGGTGATCTACAATATTTAGTAGTTAGGATTGCATGGTTTGAAAAGGAAACTAAAAATTATGAACGTGGGCTAAAAGGTTTTTGCTAGAAGTACTAATAAAATCTTGAATATCAAGAGAATACAATTCTTGCCTAGACCCGACCAATATCCAGTCCATATAATATATAGCAAGTTAATTAATTTAAGTGCGAGCTAGAAGCTAACTAATCAACCAAAAACAGAATAGAGAGAAGAGAAAGAGACGCTTATTCGTGGTGTGAGTGGATCAAATCCAGTGCCAGCCGAAGCAAAACTGACTCCTGTCATAAGCTCCTGAATGCTAAGAGTTGGGTCCAAATATGGAGGCACATAGTCCTTCACTCCAACGTAAGAAGCTGTTCCAAATTACACCAATTTTAAAAAAAAATTAAGATTGTTTGGATGTGAACTCCTGAACTCCAACACTACGAAAACAAGCAGACACCACTGAACAATTGTTCTAAAGACAAAACAACATTATTCAATTCATAAACGGATGATCAGAACTAAAGAAAATAATGATAATAATAATTACCAATAAAATCAGTAGTTAGACGTCCATTGCTGAATCTTCCAGTAGGGATATGATTAGGAAGATCTTTTCCATAAGGTGGAAAATTTCCTTTGAAAATAGTTTTGACAAAATTGTTGTTTCCAGGGTCTACTGTGGAGTCTCCAAACACCAAAACTGCAGGAACCGAACTATTTAAAGCCTTTGGAGATTCTACATGAGCTTCGTCAATTTCAGCAACGGAGACAAGAAAATGAAGAACAATAAGAAGAAGAAGACACTGTTTATGACGTGTCTCCATAGATAGCTGAGATAACGTGAGCTTAATTTAGCGCCTTATTGCCTGGGAATTAATTGAATGAATTTTCCTTTATGTGAGCTGCCATTTTATCGGTGCAATCAGCATTTCAGCACAGTCAGCCTAGCTAATCAGTAATGTATAGTTGGCTTTTTTTGTAATGTTACCTGATAAGGTGGGTCACGTACCTTTTGAATTACATGGCAGAAATTACCTTCTGCACTGTTTTCTTGTTCTCTAGAATTTCTGTTCTTCTGTTTCTAGTTTCTTGGTTGCTGTATGTTTGGAAACCAAACCTTTGTCCTATCAGTCTGACTTCTTAACTACTGAGCTAATTAAGCAGTTATATTGTTTATATAACAATTTTATGAGTTTACCGACACAAGTTAATAAATTAAATTAATACATGATTAATTATTTTTTTAATTAATAAAATTTATGAGTTTTAATTATATTAATTTATAGAGGTTTTATTATACTTGTATTTTTTTTAATTGTGTATATAATATAATGTGATACAAATTATGGACACTATATTATTTATTTATATAGATAAAAATAATATAGTGTACTTATATACATGCAAATACTATCAGTACTTCGAAAATTTTGGAAACTTATCATTGGAAGAACAAAAATTTAAAAAGAGGGGGCTAAATTATAAATTATTTTTATTGAATCATGAATCGAAAACTTAAAATTGCAAAATAAAATTCATGTTTTTGAGAATGATTGGAGGCATGGCCAACTGGCCACTGATGGGTCACCCCCTAACCTGTCCCTGGGTCTGATTTTAATGTGAATGCAACTTGCAATTTTGTAGAATTAATATTCATTATTTAATTAATACTAAAACATTCATTATTTAATTAAATATGATCTCACTACTGTGTTCTAAATGATAATCAGGTGGATAGAATGTGCTAAGAAATCAAGAAAAAGCACTAAGATTCAAGTTTCCAATTATAACACTTTCATATTATAACTACTAATTAACGGTGATATAATATATTAGTGTATTAATTATAATATATATTTTTAATTATTATATTTATTTTATAAGATAATTATTATTTATTATATATAAATATTATTGATTAGTTTATAATTTAGAGTAATGAATTTTGATTTATCTAGAATATTTTTTAAATGGTTTAGTGGTTTCAGATTTGCCATACTATGTTTTTTTTTTTTAAATGAATTTAACTTTAACTGAGTATTCAATTCGAAATTTTATTACAATTTTAAAAAATATTTAGTATCATTCATTAATTGCCACCCTTTATCTATAACTGTGAGATTAATGATTTAAAAGTTGACAGGTACACCGCACTAATGAATCACAAGAAGCAGTAAGATTGTGGCATTGTTGGTGGCACTAAGAAATAAAGAAACGCATAGTTATAATGCGCCACAAAATTGGTTGGGTGTTGTTTCTAGAAAAAAATCCCAATAAACAATTTTTTAAATTAATATATTTATTTAGGTTAAGCTCTGTAATGAAAGAAACCAATATGGGATTATGAAATATTACTGTTTAATTGGTATTGGTATTGAATATTCGATTTCTTTTAAGCAGGATAAAATTAAAAAAAAATAATTTTAAATGAGTTGAAAAAATTTTATTTATAAAAAATAGATTTAAATAAACTGAAAAAATTTATATATAAAAAATTAAGTTTAAATGAATCACATAAATAAAAAAAAAATTATTTTTACTATTATAAATTTAATTTTTTTTTTTTAATACCACGTTCCTTAGTAAAACTTTTAAAAATACGGGTTACTTATCAACCATGCTAAGAGGCTGACACATAAGCAATGAAGTTATACACTATTAGATTAAGTTTTAATCGTGCATGCATCAAGAGGGTAAAATGCAATGTGATTAAATCGGACTGAATTGGTGGGCTCGATTGAAAAAATAAGAAATCAGTTGAATAGTCAGTTCAATTCATTTTATTTTACCCGTCTCATAAAAATTAAATAAAAAAATGATAAACTGATAGAATCATATTGATTTTTTAAATTCGAACGGATCAATTTTTTATTTTTATTAAAATGATTCTGTTTTATTTTTTAATTTTTTTAACACATTTTTATGCTCAAGGAGATTCTAATCCAAAATTTTTCAAAAATTTTTTAAGATTTTTTTCCACTGTACTAAAGATATATTTTATTAATGTTTTCACAAACTTAATATTTATAATTATGAGATAATTTAATTAATTAATAAATTATTATATTAGATTTTTTAGATATTTAAAAATATAAAATTTAATGTCCCCACAAAATATATATATATATATATATATATATATATATATATATATATATATATATATGGTTTGAAATTTTATTTTAATTATTATTTGATATATTTGTTAACTAATGTATATTAATTTATTTATTTTATATAAATATATTTTATTTATTATATTTTTAATATGTAATATAATTATAATATATCTTATATTTATTACATATTTAATTTAATTATGATTTAACTCTTATTAATTTTTTGTAATGGCAAAATTATCTAAATATTAAAAAATTAGAGAACAATTAAAATGATGCATGAGTTAATGTCACGTCCCAAAAATGAAACATGACGATCCTAGGGTGTGAGACTCGCCTACATAATTCAACACCCTTAGAACCCTTATTACAACTTATAAACCAACAATTTTTACAATTCTGCTCCAAATAAACCCCGATACATATTTTTCATATTTCAAATCATCATCAACATTTAATTATATAATCCATAACATGCTAATTACTTAATTTATCATATACAATAGTTACTAACTAGTCTAATTAACCATGGAGCTTCTAATATATAACAAAAGAGTTTCAATTAAAGATATTTACATAATAAGGTAGTCTGGTTCCTTCGAAAAAGAATAAAATTTTGGAACCGCTATAATCTACTTGTGCCTTGAAAAATATCACACCACTAAAGAGATGAGTTTTATAATTCAGTGAGCTATAAATATATTATAATGCAATAAGGTTAGGAAAAGACAGGATAATCCATCAAATATTCACATTATAGGTAATGGTAACAAAAGAAACAAGCAATGGAATTAAAGTCACATAATCAAAGAATAGGTATTACGGAAAAAATAAAACATAACAGATATAGGGCTTTATGCTCGTAAAAATCTCAGTAGCAATATTTTTAGTAGTTTAAACTCGCGGAATGACATAAGGTTGATTATAACTCATGGCTAGGATTTAACCCTTCCTAGCTAGGGTTAAAAATTAATT
Source organism: Aleurites moluccanus (assembly GCA_948193065.1). Classification (NCBI taxonomy): domain Eukaryota; kingdom Viridiplantae; phylum Streptophyta; class Magnoliopsida; order Malpighiales; family Euphorbiaceae; genus Aleurites; species Aleurites moluccanus. Next base: position 2,440 of record CANXYC013038812.1, on the reverse strand, counting down.
CAATGTGTACATTATCGATAGCATTTACCCACTACCTCATCAGAAGGTAGTTCTGTTATGTCATAAGGTATGGCTACAATGAAGTTTTAAGACATAATTAAGCTCACATAAGGTATCAATTATTCATGAAAAATCATAGCAAATTAATCAATAATTCAATGGACACACTAGGTCATTATAAAGGTTTACAATATCAATATAATAATAACCAAGTATTCACATGAAATTGGATCAATGTCAATTAGTTAAGCTAGGTTTAAGTTCCATTGGAATTCAAGTGTCAAATGATATAAACTTTAGGTCAAACATTTGGTTGAATTGAAAGTTGGTTTCATTGAGGCATTTTTACAGACACATTGTAGGCAAAATCTTAACAAGTAATAGATAGGGTTTTAGGGTAACTTTGTCTACACCAAATGATCAATCTTCAAGAATACAACTTAATTTAGGCATTCAAGAATCAAGCTCATTCAAAATTCAAATGAAATAAGCTAATTATACATAAAATTCAAAGAAATGGACTATATGGCATTCAGCCACTACTAGGGTTTTAGGGGAGGTTTCCAAAAATTCATATAATGTTAAATTCATGCATAATAATATACTTATAACTCACATTGATTGTTATTTTATAACACCCCAGATTGTAGTACAGTAGATAATAAGGAAGTAGTGAATCATAGTGATAGAATGATGTTAATTAAAGAATAAATAGGCTAAAAAAATAGCCATTGAGGAATACAGAGGAAATTTAAGAATAATTGTTACAGAAAAATTTTAAAGATGATAACCGACAAAATTATTGGTAAAGAATTTTTTTAATATTTAAAAAAAAAAGTTTTTGCAGAAATTAATTGAGGATATTTAGAATTAAGATTCTAAAATATTGAGAAAAAATAATTTGAGATTCAATATGAAGTTAGAGAGACAAATGGTTAGTAAAGAGATGGAAACAATAAGAAAAATCTTATTTTTGAAGGAATTTGTCGGTAGACAATTTTTAATTAATTTTCGGAAATAATTTGTGCAAATTTCTTTTACATGATTTAATTTTGATGGATTATGGATTAATTAAAAATAAATTGAAGTATATATGATATTTAAGGTGAGTTAAAATGGATACACAATAAGAGAGAAATTAAGAAACGTAAATTTATCGATTTTCGAAATTTTGCCGAAACGAGTTCGTTATAAAAATTTTGCAGCTACAAAGATTAAATGATTAAGTTGAATTGAGGTACTAAGGATAATATAAGATTCCATAGGACTTGAATGTCAATAATTTAAGGACTTAATTAAAAATAATTAAAAAAAATTGTGGCAACAATTATAATTAAGGAAAATTATGGGCAAAATGTGCCATTATCAAAAGTTGTGGGACCCACCAATAAAATAACAATTTTTCATCAAAAATTCTGGAGAATTCTAAAGGATGGATGGCCAAACTATTACAAATGAAAGGATAATTGTTATTGACTTTTAGTAATATTCCATAGGAAAAATTACAAGTGTAGACATTCTAGAAAGCTCTATTTTCTTTTCTCCATTTCTTTATATGTTAGCTCTAGTATATAAAAGAGAGAGTAGATTTATGTTTGAAAAAGGAGGGAGCCGAAACACACTAGAAAAATAGGCAAAAATATTCTTCCAACCCAATTTTAGAAATCAACCAAAACTAAATAAGAAATTGATGAGAAAAAGAAGAGTGAAGAAGGAAAGTTGATGGAAATTATGTCAAACTATTTTGTAAAAGAAAAAGAGAAGGAAGAGAATCATCCAAGTGCAAGAGTCAAGAATGAATAAATGGCATAAGTATTAGATTAAGGAAGAAATGAGTGAAAAGTGTACCATTGAAAAGTGCCTAGTGAGGTGAGTAATATACATATTGTTTTGCTTGACATTGTCTTCAAATTAAATTATTGAAATTGCCATGAAATTTCATTGTTGGCCAAAAATACCAATTATATAATCCATGATTAATCTCACGCCCTTTTATAATCCCAAATGATTCATTTTAAATGAATTTGCATGATTGACCTAATGCTTCGTGTATTGAACCCTTGGAAGTGCTTAAATTATTTTTGATACCTAATGATTAAGCACTATATGTATGGCATTAATAAAATGACAGAAATTTTAATGTAACACCTCATTCCAGCCTGAACCTAACCCTTATAGAGACCTTCGGGGGGAGATTTTTGCTTTCTTTTTAATATGTTGTTAATATGTATTTATGTATGAAATTGATGATTATGTATGTTATTTGAATTAATTTTAGGCATAGAAGTAGTTTAGAGGCTGCTAGGACTTAATCGGGAAATTTTGAATTTTTGGTGAACTGGGGGCAAAATGGTCATTTTTCGCCCGTCGGAATTTTATGGATTTAATATCATATTTAAAAGGAGAAAAGAATTTAAAGACTTGAAAATGGCCTTATTTA
>CANXYC013036924.1:0-50749 GCA_948193065.1 Aleurites moluccanus | reverse complement strand
TATAAGAATTTTCTATAAGAATAATAAACTCATATGTTTTAGTATATTTTTATAAATATAAATAATTCATTAAGATAATAAAATAAATAAGATGCATGAAATTAACATTTTAAGAGTAAACAAACTTACTTGGATTTGATTGCTTAAAAATAGAGAATCGTGCTGATGACGTGTTATGAAAAATAAAGAAAACAAAAATAAGAACAAGAATAAGAATAAGAATGTAGAAGAGGGAGTATTCTATTATTTTTTTGGTGTGTATTACAAAGTAATATGAACTCCTATTTATAGAATTCATCTTCATCATATGTTACAATATATAAAAATCAACCATAAATTACAATATAAATTACAATATAAATGATGTAATAAAATTAAACTTAATTATAAAAACTTATGAATAGTGGGATAGATGAATAGACATCTATATTTATCTTATAAGTAGTGGAATAGATGAATGGACATCTACATTTATTTATATATTTATAACAATATTAATTATAAGTATTTTTTACGTATTGTATTCAATTATTTTTTTAATTTAATTAAAAATATAAATTATTTATGCTGAGATTAAAATATTTATGGTCTAATATTAAAATCAAATTTTAATTAATAAAATAGAAAGTAAATTTATTTTAATTTAATTTTTGTTTCTCAAAATTTGTTTTATAAACTTTATTTTTATTAAAAATAATATATTGAATAATATAACTATATAAATTTCCAGTCATATGGAAAAAATAACAAATAAAAAAAAATTATAATTTTTTTTTTTATGAATTAGTGATTAATATTAGAAAGAGACACTCCAACTTGAAACTTTCTCTTATTCAAATTAAACTTTGGAATGCAAATTATAAATTAAAGTATGTAGGTGATTTTAATAATATTAAAAAATAATGAATGAATAAAATAAAAAGGATCAAGTCTTCATGGCAAGAACCACCCCATCACCATATTTCACCCTTATTTATGGTGTTATGAAATATTAGTCTGTTGAATGCTTGGGCTGCCGTTGGACCGACGGTAGCCCTCTCTTTATTTTTTCTTTTTTTTTTTTTTTATTTATCTATTTAGATCTTTTAGTTTTTTCTATGATTGTTTAGTTTTTTTTTTTTCTTGGCTGTCTAATTTTTTTATGATCTCTATTTTTAATGATAATTTTTTATTTTTAAAGAAAAAGAAAGGTTCAATAATGGTAGGTTTTCTGGCTGGATCTTTAGTGGATTTTTTTTTCTACAACTACAACAGGTTTTTTCGGTTAGGTGTGCAGTTCAGCCATCAGTTGAAGGTAGATGTCCAGCATTTTGATCAGTTAGTCCGATGTGTTAGATTTTGACTTATTCACACTCTTCTAAAGAATTTATGTATGGATTGTAAAATTCTACCTTTTTTTTTTTTAATCTCAGTTTTAGATTGTTTTTTTTTTTTTTTTTATCTACATTGTTGTATTTTCTTTCTTCTCTCAAGTTTGTATTAAGGGTGTACTTTGAATTTAAATATTCTTAATTTTAGGTTTTGCCTAAAATTTGTATTGCAATTCTTATATATCCTGATTTTATCTAATATATTTAGTGTTATCTAAAAAAAAGAAATATTAGAAATGAAAAAAATTAATAATATAAGCATATTCATTAATTAATAACTACATAAGCTTCTTTTCAAACATGTAACATGCTGCTTTTTGAGTATTAACCAATATTTTTAAAATCCAACCGATTAAAAAATTGATAAAAACAGAAAATCAGATATTCGATCAAGATCAAACTGATTAAATTGAAAAAAATTGGTATATATATATATATATAATTTGACATTTATTTTATATACGATGCAAATAAATATAATTTCACATTTATTATTTTTAATCAAAAATAAAAAAAATTAAAAAAAAACCCTGACCATCACGAATCGGAAAAACCAATATGATTTTATTGATTCATCGGTTAATTAGCCTGACGTAGCGGAAGCTTTCTAAAAATCTGTTGATTTTAAATAAATACCAAATTAATAGGCATCAAAATTCGTTGATTCAAAAAAGAATACCAAAAATTAGAAAAAATAACTTTTAAATAAAAATATTATTTTTAATTCAAATCCAAATTGCTTTAATTCTAAAGCTTACATAACTGTTTATAGAAAATAATTTCTAAAAAATCTTAATTGTCTAATATGGTAATTTATTTTCAAAAGGAAATAAATTATCATATTTACATAAGCGAAAAATTAAAATATTATAAAGATAATGACTTAAAATGAGCTCTAAAATATATTTCCTATTAAAAGTAAATAAGGAAATAAAAATTATAAAAAATAAATAAAAATTCTAAATTGTCAAAACGGAAAGTTAGATGAAAGAATTTTATTAAAATATGCTGTCAGTCATCGTCAAAGGTCATGAATTGAATTCGTTGCCTCGTTTTCCGTTAGATTCATTATTTCATTTTTCATTGGATTAGACCCATATCAATTTTTCGATTTAACCAGTCGATCTAATATAATTTTAACAATAATGATTCTAATATAGATTTCATTTCAAAAATAGTTGTTTATATAAAAAAAATCATTAGAGCAAATCCGAGCCCAAATATAATAGATTAATATAATGTTTATCCTAAAAATAATTTAATATAGTTTATAAATAGAATAAAGAAACCAAAACTTACATACACGTACTAACATTAAAATGACATTTCAATAATCATTCCTCCATTTAGTAGTCCTCCAAGACTCTATTCAAACCAATCATAATAATTTTAGTTGTAAATGATGTAATTCATTTCATCTATAAATAAATTTTATTAAATAATTTTATTTATAAATAAATTTTTATATTTATAGTGTATAATAAAGTTATTTTTTTTAATTAATTAATTTAAAAATTATAAAAAAATAATTTGTATAATGATTTCAAACTAGGTTAGGGATTTATTTGAATTTCTTTACTATCCAGATTGAGTTGTAATATTTGATTGGATTGAAATTTATATTAATATCTGTTTGTATTGGAAAAAAAAAATTGAGAAACAAAATAATAATAATAATAATAAGACATAAAGCGGAGTGTTTGGTCAGCGGGAATTCCTCAATCCAAATTGAGAATAACCAACAGCTACTACTACATGTAGATTACTCTTAAACCCATATTACCATTTCCAAATCCTATCTTTTTCTCTCCGTCTCCATCCCTCACTCTCTCTGTCTCTTTCTATCTTTCAGAGCCATGTCAAGAGGAACAGACCGTCTCATAAAGAATGTGAAACGGTTCACAGACAGACAATATAAGGAATTCACAACTCGTTATGGCCAACAATTGATTGACATTTTCGAATTCCCAATTAAGGTTGTTTTGTCTCCTTTTACTCTTGCTTTTGACATTGCTGGTTCTGCTCCTCGTGGGTTTGGAGTACCTGAGCTCATCTCCAAGCTCTCTTATCTCTCTGTCTTTGTAAGTTCTTTTTCTATGTTACTCTTTATCTATGTATGTCCTGTTACTCCTGTATCTTATGCTTGTTAGTTGCTTTGCAAGTTTAGAGCTTTCTTCGGTTTTTGAATTCTATTGGTCATTTTCTTTAATGGGTTTTGCTTATTTATAAATATTTTCCTGCATTTATACATATATATAGGTATGTAATTCATGTGTTATATATATTTATATAAAGTATAATCTATATTTAGTATGGGGGTTTGATTGTTTTTTTACCTACCCTAGTATGTGTGGTTTGATTGTTTTTTAGTTACCCTTCTCATTTGATTAGTAGTTATAAACAAGTGTTTTCTAATTTTTTTTTTTTTTTTTTTTTTTTTTTTTTTTGTGCTGCTAGTTGTGCTTTGAAGTTGAGAAATTCCATGTTTTTGCTAAAATTTGGAGAGTTAGTAGTGGTTTTTGTATTGTTCTTGTCTTTGGCTGGAATTGAATGTTTTTTTGCAAATCAAGTTGCATTCTAAGTTCATGATTGTATACTGAGGTTTCACGCTTTGATAATCTTGAGGCTTTTTGAATTGTACTTGTCATCCGGTTGAACGGTTCCCCAGGTGCCAAGTCGTTGTCATTGAGGTTATATTTATAGGCTGTATACCAAAATTATTCTTTATGTCAGTTTTCAAGTTTTAGATTTGGATTACTTAGGTTTTATGCTTGTCATTTGGTTAAATGGGTAACACTAGATATTTGATAGTTACATTGGTATAGGTTCAGTAAAGAATCCATTTTGGCACTGGAATTATTTATGTAATTTACTCATATGAATTACCGAAATTTGTTTTTATTTGCTGTATATAATGACTGTGTTTGTGTCCATTGACTGTTTTGTGGGATACTATCTTCACGGATATCAAATTGATTGATAGTTAATGAAGTGAGATTCATTGCAGTTAAAATCAAATTGATGCATTAAAGCGTGCGAGTGCGCACACATACACACATTTATTTTTCTACTTCATCAACATGCCACAACTAAGCAATCTTGATTGCAGGCTGTTGCCACTCTTGGGACCTATGATATTGCTCTCGAGCTGGGAAAGAAGGTGATATGTCAAAGGTGCCTCTCCTTAGCTTCTGTAAATAATTTTTGATGTTCAAGTTCTAATGACACTTGCTATGGTATAATATGATGCTTTCCCTTGTATTGTTTAGAACTCTGAATGCTAATTTTTCCTATGCTAAACTGAATAATCTGCTGCTAAAATTATTTTATGAATTTACTTTCTGACCTGGTAAGGTGAAATCTTTTTATATTTTGCTGTCACTAAAAATTTTTTGTGGGAAATTTTTTCACATAATCAGAGTGTTATAACTGCTTTTTATTTATTTATTATTTGTTTTTACATATCTAATCCGGTGTGATTAATTCCATTCACTGTTGTCTAATTACATGCAAATGCCTTTACACAGAAATCTGACCTTATCATCTATTGACTTGAAGTAGATTTGATGGCAGATTGCTATTTTATTTATGTTACATTATTAAAAAAATAATAATAATTACAATGCACGTGTGCCTGACTTGATTGCTATGTTCTTCACATGATAATAAAATTAGAGAGCTCTCATGTTTTATGAAGCAACAAGTTCTCCCTTTCTAGGAAATTGGAAGATCAACTTGCATAATCTTTCTTCAGAAAAGCATAAAATTTGCCCAAAATGAGTGATAGTGCTTCAAATATTTTTTACTTTTTTTGATAACAATGATATAAAAATTAAAGGTTCAGACAGAAGTATTATGAAGGTTGTATTAAAATGTTTGAAGAATCACCATTTTGTATTAATGTAATATGCTGATTCTTCTTTTTCTTATAATGTAATGTGCTATACATGAATTCTTGAGCTGTGCTTATAGGTATTTTCAATTTTTTTTTTTGCACCACATATTATATTGATGATTTAAGTTGAGGACTGATAAGTTCATGTTTATTATTACTCGAAGGAAAGGAGCCAAGGATTTTAGTGGGTTAACAGAATTTATACTCTTAACAAAATTATATTGAATTGTCAAAATCTTAAGACAACTTGACCAGTTGTGATGGCTTCTTATGTGCCTCACTGTTTGTACTCTCATGGTGTTATTGCAAGGTGGCTAAACAACTACAGAGGCTGACTAAAATTGAGCGCTTTCTTACATGCTATTGATTTGTGTAATGCAGGAATTGTCGGACTTGCAATGGATGGCAAGCATTGCGGTGTAAAATGTGCAAAGGATCTGGGAAGGTGAACTACCAAGTGAAAAATTACACCTTGAGGAGGTAGCTTATTGCCACAACGCTTACCTAATAGAGAGCAAAAATGATTAAACATGTAGCAAAACCTTTAGAAATAAAATTCTAATGCTTAAAATAACTTTTATCTGAGTTGTCTGAATAATGTGATTAAGAGGATTAAAAAGATATGAACGCCCCTTATTAGAACACTACTATAGAGTACATGAACTAATATTCCGTGGTTCATGATGAGTGCTGCTATTGTATATTCATTTTTACTCTCCAAATATATATTGCAGATCTATCTGCTATTTTGTAGTGCAAGGTCCATTTTGTGTATTTTTAAAGCTTAATGGTAATCCATTTTGTGTATTTTTAAAGCTTAATGATAATACAAATTTTTTATTTGTTCTTTAAGTAGCTTGAGATTAGTTTATTGCAGAAGTTATATTCGCTTGATATCAATTTTTCTTCAATTCTTTTTATTGCATGCTATTTGCTGATGACACAGTTCTGGTAGATGAAACTGGAGTCAAGAGGTAGACTAAATATTAAATTAGTAGAGTACCATGGTGTCCAAGGTTTCATGATAAAGCATAACAAAAAATTATATCTGTTAAAACTTTGCAATGCTAGGACATAGAAGGAGATGTTGTATAATTGGATTGAGTAGAGGTGCTCTGGCATGATCAGTTTTGTTAACTAGTGTATGTCATGTAAAGGAAGAGATACCAAACAGGATCTTGCCTATAGAATCAGAGCATAATGGTGATGGATGAAATGGAGGAGTGTGACCGACTGGAATCATAGTTAGGCTGAAGATTATATTGTATAAAATTGCAATTAGTTGGGCTATGCTTTAAGGAAGGAGTGTTGGATAGTAAAGAAGTGGAATATGTTTATTAAGTATAACTGGGATGAGAACATTAAGATGGTGTTTCTAAGTTATTGAGATAAGAATGTTAAGATGGTGTTGTATATATAGGAATGGATCCATTCAAAAGGTGGAGAGGGTTGGAATGGGCTGGGAGAGGGTTGGCTGATATAATTCAGGCATTTTCAATATAGACCTATGGATGTGCTGGGACTGAAAATGGATGGATTCATGTAGGGGAGGAGAGAGGTAGACCAAAAATCATATGGACTAAACTATAAAATAAAACTTTAGTGCCATAACAACAAAGAAAAGTTTGATGGATTTCGCACATAGAACTGAATGGAGGAAAAGGTCCATGTAGCTGACCTTTTCTAGTTCAGGATTAAGACTTGGTTGACCTGTACAATTTGCAGTTCGTTTACCGAGTTATTTAATTTATTGTAATATGTTGTTTGTTTATCGCAATAGTCTAAAAAATCTTGAATTTTGGGGTCCATTTCATTTGTATCCTTTGCTTTTAGTGTTATCAATTTGTCTCATAAGTTACTGATTTTTTTCCTTATTGTATCTAATGGGTTTGGAGGGTGTGCTGAAGTGGACTTTTGACAGAAATAGACATTGGTGACTTGGATGATGTGCATCCCTCCTTAGCATTGAGAGCCACCAAACAATGGCATTTTCTGAAATATAGATCTCAAAAAGTATTTTTAAGCAGCTTCATGAGGGATTTTGCAAAATGCCACAATTTGGTTGGTCCCAGGATTTAAGAGGGGTCCAGTTCTTCCAAGTCAACAAGTTATGCGATCTTATGTTAGCATGGGTGCATGATCCCATCGGTACAGTTGAATCAAAATTAGTAACTTATAAACCAAATTAATAAAATAAAAACATAGGATGCTTGAACAAGCATGCTGGAATTTGTTGGATCATTGGCCCTTTATTATTTATTCTAATTATCCTTTTTCAGTGGAGAGAAGGCAACAGCTGAATGTGTTGCAGATGCTATTATTGAGAATCGGGCAGAGCTGGTGCACCTTCCGTCCACCTTGGATCTTAATACGCCTTTGCCATCTAAAGACTGTCCAACTTGTGATGGAACGGTGAGAGTAATATTTCCGTACATTTTTTAAAAATATTCTCTCTCTCCTGGTATATCATAATTGGTGTCTTTATGTAAATGTAATCAGCTATCTCATCCGTTGAAAAACTTTTCTCACTGACAATAATCTTTTTCAATCAGATTGATGCATCTTCACACACACACACACACACACACACACACATATATAATTTGACCTTGTGACTTTTTATTTGTTGCCTTAATTTGGGGAAGTGGTAGTCATATGTTATAGCTCTCTTTAGGCATAACCTGCATAAAATTTTCTCAACATGAAATGTTAGGTTGTGATCTTTGCATGTAACTTATTGATGTTTCAGGGCGTTATGGGGTGTCCTGAATGCAAAGACAAATTACAAGTCAGGATCTCTGCAGATGATGTGAGTTGATTTGCTCGTCTTTTTTAGTTTCCTTTTGCTTTTGCTTCACTGTATTAGTTTGATTGAATGAATGTTGACTGTCAATGAGATGCACACAGTATAAAATCGGGTGCGATTAGCATGTAAACTAGTATGCCAATTATTTATTTCATACCACACGGCTACAACTCGGTTGATCTGTTCTCTTTTTTGCCCCTTTATTTCTTCTTTTTAGCATCATACTTTTTGATGGCTGAAAATATAACCAGAAGTGTAGAAAAATGTAACACCTTTATTATCAACCAAGCTGTACACCTGTACCTAATCTTATATAACTTTATAACAACTTTACAATCAACTGTATTGTACTTGTTCTTTTGTCTCTTTTCCTTGAGAGAAGAAGATTTATTGGTGCAGTGTTGAAGCATTTCCTATGAACTATATTAGATGAATCATGTTTATTAATTCCCATCACCTTCAACTGATTCCTTCATTTCCTTGCTCTTCCCAATGCTGCATAAAGAGAAATCCCCACTATTTCATTTCTGATTTTCTTGTGTAGCCTCTGCCGCAGGGGAAAAAGCGAATTGGCTTGTTCGGTTCAGAAGGATAGCATAATTGAAACGATAGAGCAATTGATTGGTTTGTTAGGACTGGTTAGAAGTTGCAGACCATAATTTTGATGATTCAGTCTCTTTGCTGCATTTACCTAGGAGTATATACTAATAAACATCTGTTGCAGTTGCAAGCAGATAATAATTTGGGGGTAGGGGTTGTGTGTGTTGAGATCATCCAGACTTGAGTCCCTTGGTTCTTTGAGCAGACTCTTCCTTATTTCTTATTGTGTTGTACTGTGATTTCCTGTCAAACTCAACCAACAAATTGGCCATCCTTATGCATTTGCTCATTTTTCTACAGATTATGGAACCTCCATGGAAAGCGTATAACGTCATGAGAAAGATGGACTATCCTTATGAGGTTAGAATCTTGTTTTCTTATAATAATTTTGTAAAGTTTCTTTACCTCTTGTTTAATATTTAGAAAGCCATGAAACTCTCTTTTTATTTCAACTAATAGGAAGGTGCACTTTGTAGTATATGCATCATTTACTGAAAATTTTGCAGGGAAGGTGAATGCGTGTTTTACTCTGCCATGCATCTTCTTTTTGTTTACTCATGGTTGGGTTGGCGGACACGTTTTAGTCGTCTGTACTAGCAAGTGCATTTTCTTTTTTGCATGCATCTGTGATCGTTATTTTGTAATGTGCAGGCATGCACCTCAGAGAATATCATTAGTCTTCTACCAGTCTCCTTCATTTATATTTGCCTTATTTCATCTTTTATAAGCGTAATTTTTAATATTACTTTTTTTTTTTAAATTTGTAATATTATTTTTCATGTGCTCTACATCCTGAAATTTAGACTTCACTGAATCTATCTTTCCTTTGCACATTGGAATGCTAAAATAGCTATCTACTGCTAGTGGGACAACATATTTAATTATACAAATCTTTTATAAAGATGACATGTACTTTATTATGTGCCAAATATATGCTACAAAATCTGGGGGAATATAGATCCTTAAGCCACAATTTTGTTTTCTTTTAACTGGTTGGTCACCAGAATTTTGTAAATTTAGTTCATAGAACTTACAACTTAGTTAATCTTTGGGCTTCCTATTAGTGTTTGGTTTTGTTACCTTCTAGTCATGTTTAAGAGGTCATTGTGAGGGGTAGTTCTTGTGCATGCTTCAATGTACTAGTAGGGCTTCTATGTCGATAATGAGTTTGTTAGGAGTATATTTGAATATCTAAGTTACTCCATTTGTTTCTAATTGAACTAGCTGATACATGAATAGTTTGGGCTTGGCTAGATAAAGGGCTTAGATTAATGTTCATTTAGTTTGCTTCAGAACCAATCCTGTACCTCATTTTTAAGCTTGGTTATAGAATGAGCCAGTTTAACTCATTAGGTTTGATTAATTTCACCTGCAATCATTGAATTGCCACTAAATTCCTTTAAAGTTTTAAATTTCAATTTGTCTTTTAAAAAATTTACTACAACTTGATTTCTGTAACAATAATAACTAAATTCAAATTCTGGCCAAATTCCATCCAAAAGTTTGATATGGAAACTATACTATAGTTTATATGCAAACAATCTACCCAAGACTTTTCCTTTCTCCTTCCCCTTCTTTGTCGGTCTTTCTCTCCTCTATATAATAAAAGACAAAAAAGAGATGGGAAAGAATAGAGAGAGTGGGAAGAAGAGAGAAATTTGGCTGAATTTTGACACCTGGTTTTGTTGTACAGGAATAAAGGTTTTGAGATTTGCAAGAAACAATTGAAATTTCATTATTTTAATGGAATTTAGTGATTGCGGATGAAAATTTTCCAATTAGGTTCCTATAGAGAACTAAAAGTTAACTTTGGATAATATGCTAATAAAGTTAATTCTTTTCTTTTTGTTCAGTTAATGGCTGGTTTGTAAATGGCCCAAGGCTGCTGAGAGATCGGCTGCGTCAGTTGTTTCAATTTCAAGAAACAATTGAAATTTCATTATTTTAATGGAATTTAGTGATTGCGGGTGAAAATTTTCCAATTAGGTTCCTATAGAGAACTAAAAGTTAACTTTGGATAATATGCTATTGATTATACTGATTCTGCTAATAAAGTTAATTCTTTTCTTTTTGTTCATTTAATGGCTGGCTTGTAAATGGCCCAAGGCTGCTAAGAGATCCGCTACATCAGTTAGCTACAGTTGAGTGGATCAGTCAAGCCAACTTTGAATTGTTATTAATCTAGCCAATAAAAACCTAAGTTTATCATATAACTTCTGAAACATGGTGACTATTGAGACAGAAACAATGCCATTTTCCAGATATGGTCTTGTTAAAGCAGTGTTCTTGAAGGGAAAATGTGGAAGGGCACTCAATGCAGAGGAATGTTTCATAGGCTTAAAGATGCCATATGAACACGGGGACGGATTGACCTGACACTGTTATTTGTTTTTCCTGTTCACATGCTGTATTTAAATTTTAAATTTGATAACTGAATGCTCAATATGAATTTATGTTCTTTCTGATATGGAGAGAGTCTTACTTACTATTAATTTTTTATGAAGTGGCTGTTGTCATGATTGTAGGGGTTCTTGAATGGGCGTATAGTATTCTGTTGTAATGGTCTTTTGGTCATTAATGAGATATCAAGACATCAAAGATCCTTCAAAATGGCACGATCAGAATCTAAAGTGATATTTTTTAATGATTATATTTTGGTGGTTTACTTTTATTACTTTTCTTTTTGTATTTTCTGAAAACCACCTCATTATCTTAGGGAGTCTCCCATATTTGGTGCTTATATATTTAGGGAAAAGTTATCACTATGATTTTATATTTAGTGAACTAGTGGATAGAAAATATTTTTTGAACTCGTGGTTGCACATTTACAGTTGTTTATACCAATTCTTATGTGACCATATAATCTTGTTTCTGTTTGTTTTTTCAGCATATAGTTGACAGCATGAAAGATCCGAGCATCGCTGCATTTTGGTTATTTTCATTGCCTCAGATTGCAGGTGGATTCAACTATGATGATGATGTCAAACAAAAGATTTGGTGGCAATACAAGGTTTTTACTCCATTTTGCTCCCTTTTCCTCTGTTTTATTTGTCGCTATTTTTCATCGAAAGCTGAATTTTTTAATCTAACATTCTTTAACATATGGATATAGAATGGAATAACCTGTGTGAACATCATAGTTCTTCTATAGTATTTAAGGCTTTCTAGGGCTGTGAGCCAAATTGGCATTTCATCACCTTTAGCAGTTTGTTAAGGTGTGATTTAAGCAGTGGCTTCCTATAACAATTTGATCACTTTTGGTTTAGGAATCTATGCGGTATGATCAACTACGAGATTTGGTAGCAAAGCGAAAACCAGGGTGGGAGCACTTCCAGGAAGTATGATAAATTCCTTGAATTTTTTGAAAGTTTTTCGACACATTAAATATATGATTTATATAAGAGATTTGCTGTAGTGATATTTAAGTTTAAACATTTATGTCAACATGAATGCTCAACAATAAATGTTTTCATGATATAATAATGGTGCTGTGATCAGAATCAAACAAATATTTTCATTGGAAAAAAATATCAAATAGCAACGATAATTTAAAATTTGACTTTTGGCAAGACAACCTTAGAAAAAAAAAATTGCAATAAGATTCTGGCCCTATGATTTTTTGTTGTAGTTATGCCCAATTCTCCGTGATTATGTGATGCTCTGTCTTTGGGGTTTCCTTTTGGAATGGTCGTTGTGATTGGTTTATTTATATTACATCTGCATTTTTAGTCAATCCACCATCTATTCGTTTATTTATTCTTTTACTACTTTCTGATTCTGTTTGTTTTTCATGTTTACTCAAGTTGTGTTAATTCTACTTGCCAAGGGAGTGAGTTGAGAACATACAAGCCTATACTTCGTTTGGTTTGCAATTGAGTTAGTTTCATATTATTTAATTTTTAGCTTTTCACCCTGCTGATGTTAAATATAAATGCATAATATTTATATAATTTCAAACCTAGGACATGAATATTTCATCCACCACATTGTAAACTTGCTTTAGCTAGCCAAATGCCCTTTTGATAGTTATAGCTTCAGTTTTTAAGGGGTCATCAACAATGTTATCCCTGCCTGTTGAAGCACATGAAATGGGTTCCTTATGTTTTGATAAGCCTTAGAGTATGTGTCCTCGGCAACATAATATGTAATATTGAGATCTTCATGGACCAATTTTTAAAATTGCTGGCCAAGCTTTTCATTCACATCTTGCACGGCCATTTAGTCTGTAAACTCCTTGGGTTTCCATATTCAGGATAAAAATGGTGGAATTTTAATAAACCAATTCACAAGAAGAGTCAACAACTTCAACTGCTGGAAGTGAGAATTATGTAGGAATACAATAAATAGCCAAATTGCTCTAACCATTTTCCATCATAGCCAGAATGATTGAGCAGGTTTCAAGTGCTGAATCATTGATACTTGTATGAGATAATGTACATTAGGTTTATTTAGGAGCAGAATTAACAGCTTTCCCATGATAGATGGCTTATTGGCATACTTTCTTCTTCATCTTTGTCTTATTATTGTTTATGTTCTTTTCTTTTGGCTTTGATATGGATAAAAACTTCATATTTGGATTTCCAGATTTCTGTCAGAAGGTGTTGGTTCTATGTAATTATCATTATTCTGTTGGTTTTCTAATGCCATTCCTAAGCTTTCATTGGGTTACCAATCAAACTCTTGGACATTTAATTTAAATGTTCTTGGTGCATTTGTATATGGTTCATTTTTTTTCTCGCAAAGATTTGAATTTACTTATCATTCACAGGCCTTGATCTCATTAGATCCTGTTCGTGCCAGAGAGGACCCTGTGCTTGTGAAAAACATACCATACTACAAGGCCAAAAAGGCACTGGAGGCGGAGGTCATGAAACTTGATCCTCCACCAAGGCCACAAAAGTGGGGTGTGAGTATTTGTTGCCTTCACTATGTATGCGGTTTTTTTTTTCTTCAATGATTTTACACATCTTCAAGCCAATGTTTTGAAATAAAGATTTAATAACTAACTAAACAATGACATTAGCACAAACCTCTTGTAAGTTCTCTGTTCTGTTTGTAAGTTCTCTGTTCTGTTTTAGTAGCATGAAATGTTATCCCATGCATTGTTTTGGACAAGACAAAAGGATGCAGATATAATTTGGAACTGAATGCTTTTTTGTTATCTTCTTGTTCCAAGAGGAGGAAAGCAAACAAAAAAAATATTTATGACGGTTATGCCTGACATGCATACTTTTTTGGCTTATATAGGTAAACCAATTTCAAAGTTGCCTAGCCTTATTTCAGAGCTGATGTGCATTGGGTACTTGGTAGAGAAGCAGTGTCACTTGTAATTAACCATATAACTGACTGCTCCAAAGTGGAAACTAGAAAGCTAAGCATAGGTTCCTTTACACTCGGTTTGAAATATTTGAAGTTTTGGGCCTTTTTGGAAAAATATGATGAGAGCTCAGCATTACACTCATGCTGGATTTAATAAAATTGGAAATAAGTGGTTGTTGGTAATGTTATAAGGGGCTAGAATGTACATGAGGTGCCAATTAGTTCAATCGGTGTCGTTTTTTGTCATGCCTTCCCTTTTTATCTATTTTACTTGAATGTGATTGCACTTTCACCGACGCATGTGAAGATCTACACTACATATGGTCAGACCTTCCATTAACTTTTTCTTAATATCTTCTTCCTCTCAATTTTGTTGGATGCATTTATTCCTTTTCTTTCTTGCAGTACCATTTGTTGATCTTTGCATTAAAATTCAACTAGGCTTATTTTGCAGAAAGCATAGTTGGCCTTAGTGCTATCTTACAAAATTTTCCCTTCATATCATATATGTGAGCCATGTGGATTGTCTTGCTCGTTTCTGTAATGTGGCTAACTTGAGCCTGTTGACAGGAGCTGGACCTTCCATTGAATGCATCATCCTGGAGTGAGGAAGATCTTAAAAATCCAGAAAAATTCTATGAGATGACTGTTCTTCTGAATGCACAAAGAGAAATTGCCGAAAAAATTTTGGATGCACAATGGGAAACTAGATGGCGCCAAGAAAAGGTTGGTAAAGCTTTCATCTATTTCCATATATTATGTTACTTGTCTCAGATCTCTCAAACATTTCTTCAATGACATCATTAGAGAGATTGTACAGAGCATAATAATTATTAAGAAATTGAATCATTTGACTTTTGTGGCCAGCATTTGTTTAACAAAATGTTGCAGGATGTTGAATAGAAATCTATTAGAAGTTCAAAATAGGTTCATTATTATGGTACTACTATAAGAATATTCTCTTTCCGGATTAGTAAAATTACGAAAAATAACAGTGGTTGAAATTCTTTATCTTTGGGCCTTATTGCCAATGAAGTTGCTGAAATTGCTATTTTGCCTACTCTTGGGAAAAATATAAATACAGTCCCATTTTTAGTTTGAGTGTTAGCATCATGATCATCCCTGCTGCCATTGTATGTAATCTTACTTTAACATATTAAATGAATCAGTTCTCTTTTCTGGCAGCTTCTTTCGTACTTCTATAGGACATTGGTTGCCTGAAGGGATTTAAGATTTTTTTTTTCATATTTATTCTCAACAGTCAAAATTTCAAAAATTGCAAATGCCAAAACAACATTTTGCATATCTGGCCCATGAAAAAACTTCAGAACTACACTTGAAGTGATTTTGAAAAAAAAAAGGGAGAGAAGAAGAAGAAGAAGACTTGAGATGATAGCATTTTGTTTTGCACTTGTATTTCTGAGCTTCCAAATGCTTTTCTGCAAGGCTTCTGAGGGGTTTCCCATGTAACACTGTCATATGTTTGATGCAGTTTTCTTCTTCTTCTTCTTCTCTTCTTTCTTTTTTATATTTTCTCTCTCTTCCCCCCTCTCCAAAATCCTGTGGATTGATATCCCATGTGATTAATTTGTTTTGCAGTTGAATGAGATTTTGGTGGAGAAGGTGCGACCATACATTCAGAATGTCAATGATGGGGTCCTTTCCCAACCTATCATAATAAAATCACAGAATAAGGATAAAAAGGTTTTCCCCCTCTTTCCTTCTATGTTCAAAATTTTCACCTATTTTGAATGATCTTGAATTGGTAGACGTGGCAATATTATTACCAGTATTGATCTAATACAACCATGCCATTCATTCTGCCATTTTGGTATTAATCTTGGTCCTTTGTTTATACATGATTAATTCTGGCACAGTTTGTGCAATTTAGGCTCTGTGGTCTGCATCCCATCCCCCAACATGTGTACTCCATGCAAATGAATATTCACCAAACACATTTGAAAATGTCTTGTTACCATGTTCTAGTTTAAGATTATTTTTGTGTTTAAACTGTTTGATCTGTAAAAGCTCACTGTTAGCATACCTTATGTTAGGTAATGCTGATACGTGATAGTATAATATTCCTTTTTTTCTTCCATTCACCAAAATGATATTCAGTCGAGACTCAAAGATTCCTTAGCAGTTTCAGTTTGAGACTTCGGACTTCAAGTAGATTGACATTTGACTTCATTTGTATAATTTATTCAATTTTTTTCTTTTTTGTAAAAAAATTGATTTATGCAACTCCTAATCTCGTTAAAAAAAATAAGGGCAAATAACGAATGTTTGAATGTCAAATGGAGAAATAGGGGCTCAAATAACAAGGATGCTCGCGAGTAGAGAGCTAAAAACACCTATTTCTGATCTCATGTAGTGAACATATTGGCTGTCTACCAACTAAACTGAATATGTTTTACATGTGATTCTACACTTGTTCTAATATTATTTGATATTTGTTACCCTACAATTGCATTATAGAGTTTTCTGAAGTAGCTAGGCTTTGAAAACTTTTTTATTTATTACATTTCACTTGCCATGAAAGTTGGGTGCCAAATACAAATCCCTTCTCCATGCCATCTTTAATCACTTTAATAATTCTTTGGTTTCTTTGATTTACTCGGGTGACTATGATCTATTATAATAGTGGTGCCAATTTTACAATTTGCTGAGATGCCATAACATTTGCTACTAATGTTTGTATATTTATTGCAGAGGAGTCGGCAAAGGAGATGGTGGTTTTTCTGAAAGTTGTTTTACCCGTTTGCTGTGTACCTAAGCACTGCCTTGTACAATGTTGCAGTTCCTCTAAGTTCTTCCTCTCTGGCTCTCTTTATCTCTCTCTAATTTACTTGGTTTTATATTTACCCTATTTGAGGCTGCTGGAAATGAATTTTGTTGTAGTTGGTGCTCTCTCTCATTTTTACATGTATTTTTAGTAGCTTCACATAGTGCTTTGAAGCGACTAAAGGATCATATAGTATTGAAGGACACTGTAGAATATGTTACAAATTTGGAAAATATATATATATTACTATATATTTAAAATTTTAATTAAAATTTGATACTATAAATTTACTATTATATGAAATAGTTATTTCATATTTAATTATAAACTAAAGCTTTTTTCATGAACCAAACGAGCCTTAAAATTTTATTTCACTTGCAATCATTTTAAGTTTTTACTCGGACTAATTACTATTTTTTCTTTTTAGAATGATATAATACACTAAGTCATTTTAATTTTTTAAATATATATTAACACTTTTTTTATTAATGTGATAATATATTATTAGATTTTTTTGTTCAATTTTAATGTTAGTTAATTTTAAAATCGTCAATAAGAGTAATAAAAAGATAAAAATATTATTATCTTTTATTTTAAATTAATTATATTTTATTTTTGTTTTAAGAAATATTTTTTATAGTTAAAAAATATTTTTTATTTAAATTTTTAAATAAAAAATTGAAAATAAAAAATATTTTTATTTATTTTTATTTTTAAATTTATCAAAAATATGAAAATATATTTTTTAATCATAAAAAATATTTTTTAAAGTAAAAATATAATCTAATTAATTAAAAATAAATAGTAAGGATATTTTATCTTTTTATTATCATTATTGATCATTTTAGAATTGTGTAAAATTAGACAGGAGAAGTATTAGTATAACGGAATATTTATTAGGGAGTAATTAATATATTTTTAAAATGTCAGGGGAGATTTAATGTATTAAAATATTTTATAAGGGAAAATAATAATTAGTCATTTTTTATACATTAATAAATAATAATAATTTCTCTCTCAACCCTTTAATAAAAATAATATTTCAAGTTTTATTGATGTTAAATCTCTTATCAGTATTTAAAATAATAGAACATTAAAATAAAAATTAGAGATTAGATAATCAAGATAATAATGTCCAGATTTCAATTTTCCTTTTCATCAAATACTAGGATTTTTCTTAGCTTGATGAATTGAATTGTCTTGTTATGAAAAATATTATCACAAGACAATGCATATATGTATTTCCTTCCATATTAATTAGCCACTAACTTACAAAACATTTACTCTCTGGATTTCACAACAAACATCTTAAATTTTTTTATATATTTCAATTTAATTATTTTATTTTCTAATTCAAATTATATTTTATTTTAATATTATAATAATAATCTAGTTAAAAATATTTTAAAAATAAATATAATAATTAAAAAATATAAAATATGAGAAAATATAATAAAATAAAGAGAGATTAAAATAATTAAAAAATTAAAAAATATAGTTATAAGTTATATTATAATAATGTTATTGTATCATGAAAATGATTTTAGATATAATTTTTTTTTAATAATAAAATAATATTATAAATTATGTTAATATTTATTTTTTAATTTAATTAAAAATAACGAAAAGAATATAAAAAATTTATACTCAACTTTGAAAATCAAATCCTTATAAAAGGAAAAAAAAATATAAATCCACTTGTCATATATTTGGCTTGAATTAATAATTAATATTATCCCCATATTTGTCTTGCGGATGTGGTTGCTTGAGCTCTTAAAAAAAAAAAAAAAAATGACACGTAGCATGAGAAAGGAAAGTCTCAAAGTCAATGCTGAATTCACATTAGAAACATCAAAAGCCTTATCCAGTTTTGCCGACATTATCATATTTGAATTTACTATGTACTATGTTCCTGTTAGAGATCCAAACGCTAAGAAATGTAATTTCATTTATTTTTTTCTTTTTCTTAATTTTAATTAGCAGAATATAAAATCAAAATAATTCTTTCATGCCCTTCCAAATTCTTAACAAGAAATGATAACTAAAACTTAGTCATCTAAACTTAATAATCAGCTTGGTTAAAAATATTTATATATTTATTTTTAAATTATTGTTCTATTCTTGAAATTAAATTATAAATATAAATAATATTTTTTATTTATAATTTTTTTAATTTTAATATATTAAAGAGATAAATTTATATTGATACATAAAAATTAACACGAAATATCACCACACTCTTAAAGTTAAAATTTTAATTTTTAATATTTTTATATCATAATATTGGCACTTGATGTCATGTTAATAAATTTAAAAAATTATAATATCTTTATAATTTGATAAATCACTAAAGAAAATTTGAATATCAAAAGAATAATTTAGTCAAATATAATGAAGTTGTTTGGTATAAATAAATTACATACTTTTATTAGTCTATGTTGTTATAAAATTTGTAAATTATTTTGCAAATTTTATAAATTATAATAGAATTTGTCTTAGAAATAATTAATTTCATAAAATTAAAAATATATTAACTAATAAAAGTGTATAAAATTAGAAAAATAATAAATTCAAAAAAATTTAATAATTAATATAATAAAAAATGATTATTTATTGAAAAATAATAATTTATTTATAAGTGATTTTTTTTTTTTGAAATTTTATTTATAAAAATTAGATGAATTTTATGTTGATTTATGTACAAATAGAGATAAAGGAATTATATACATGGAAAGTATTTTAAGAATAATTTCATTGATTGATTATTAATAATTAATAATTATTAGTTGATAATTAATTTTTATTAAATTATTAGTCATTTAATTATTATTCAATATATTAATAACAATAATTAATATTAATATTTATTTTTTATTTATATATTTTTAATATAAAAATTTAAGTCCTTTAATTAAATAAGTATGAATTTTTTTTTTAAAAAAATTAAAATTAAAAATTTTATAAATTACAGCTATATGCGATAAAAGAAAATTACCAGAACGAATTTGACGCGTAAATTGAAAATTAAAAAATTAAAAGTGTATCATAAACTTTCCCAAACACCCGACAAGTAAAAACGTTCATAAAAAAAACGTAACCGACAATAGCAGTCATTGTCTTATGTGAGACGTGGTGAGAGTATGTGACGAAATGGTCTTTTATTTGTCCTGTACTAAATTACGTGGCGCTTTTCATTTTTTAAGAAGTCTGAATGGTCCTTTTCTTTTCACTGTTCCTTCAAAACTCCTACCCTCAACTCTTTAGCTTGCCACGTTAGTTTTTCTAAAAATTTTTGTATAAATTGTAATTTATATAAACACTATATATAATATATTTTTATTATTTAATTCAATTAATTGTATATAATAAATTTAGTCTATAAAAATATTTATTTTAATATTCATACTTTTCAAAATTATAGTTAAATATTTCTCGTTTCCCTTCGTATACTTTTCTTTCATAAATGTACCTTGATTAAGATAGGACATGCTCTCTTTAATTTTTAAAAATTTTAAATTTTAAATTATTATTTAATTTTTAAATTTTAAAAAATTAATAAAATAATTTTTTATTTTAAAAAATTAACAATTTAATAAAATATTATTTTATTTTATTTTTTTTCATTTTTTTATCCTTTAAGAATAAATTATTATTTAATTCTTAATATTTATTAAAATTAATAAAATAATTTTTTTAAATTTAATCTTTATTTCTTAATAAAATATTATTTAATCCTATTTTCTTTTTCTTTTTTCAATTTTACTTAATTTTTTTTAATCCTTTATTATTTGATAATTTTAATTATTTTTATATTTTTAAATAAATTTATTTTATTATTATAATATATTTTTTAAATTTTTAAATTTTTCTTTATACGTGAGGAAGTGTCTTCCTTTCTATACATCTTACATCCACCCTTGTTTTCTTTATGTTAAATAAAAATATAATTAGATAGTTGATATTATGGCTAAAAAACCCTAAATCCATCATTTTCTTATAATTTATATGCTCAAATTGCTTGATTTCGGAATTTCTTGTAATTTTGTTTCTTAGTGAATGATATCTCTAAAAAAAATTAAAATATTTAAAAATAATAATAATGATTCACATCTCTTAAGATATTTTAAGAAAATATTAATTAAATAAAAAAATATAAAAAAAACCCACGAAGCGTGGACCGCTCCTTGCGTAAATATTTTTACTCCTTACTCCTATTCTAAAATAATAAAACATTGAGCACTCAATTTCATCCTCAAATAAAAAAACAAACATAGTAAATTTCTTTTTGCTTGGTAGGATTATTAAATAATAATAATATATAGCAAAATTTAAAATTATAGAATTAATAAAATTTATATAATTCCTATGCGATGATTTAAATTTAAAAAAAAAATGAAAAATTATAGGTATAATTAACACATATCTTGAAGAAATATATATATATATATAATTAAATTTATTAAAAAATAATACTTAAATTTAACATAATAATAATAATTTGCATATCTTAAAATATTTAAAAATATAAATTAAATAAAAAATATAATTAAATCCACCAAATGCGTGGCTCACAAATAGTTCCTATAATAATAAAATATGTAGGGTGATTGTGATTGACAAGCATTATTTGATTGTGATTGAGCCAAAAAGTTATATCTTCATAAGTTTATAATCTGCATCATCTTGCACTAATTAATCATTTAAGATCGCTAATACAGGGAATATCATGTACTATATTCATAACAAAATTACTTCAAAAAAAAAATTATTTGTACTATAACTTTTAATTTATAACTATTCATATAAATTAAAAATATTTAATTAAAATTGAAAATTTGCAGAAAATTTAAATTTTTAACCATTAATTTCATATTTAAATATACAAATTTTATCGATTAGATCATAATCAATAATTACTTTCTATTTTATATATTAAATTGAAATCGAATGCACAAATTTTTAAAGAATTAACTTTTTTTTTTAACTATTCTATTCGGTATGCATAATCTAATTTGATATGATAAAAATATATAAATTTAATATTGGTATATAAAAGTAGGTGATGAAAAAAAAAAGAGACTAAAAGTTTAATAATTTAACACTTTATCTTTTTTTTTTTTTTAATTTCTTATATTGCAAGCATTTACATGCTATCTAGGGATCAGATTATGATTAATTAGATCCAAAATTAGAAGATTAACAACACTGATTATAATTATAATTGTATTTATATTTATATGTAACCCCACTCATCAGCAAGTTAGGTGATGATAGATTTAACCTTAAATAATTATGCAATTTGAAGGTTATATATGTACAGATTTATTAGTGGGTTTTGCTCTTTATGCCAAACCCAACCAGAAAATATTTTCTGATCATAAAGTGTGAAGCCGAAGAAATCTACTTACCTAATTACACAGCTTTCTATTTTAATTGTGATAATATCAAATAATCAAATATATTTAAGGAAAAATTGCTATATTTAAGGATAAAGTGATAAAGCATTCCCTTTTTATTTCACGTTAATGTGTGTTTGGATGCGGATGTTAATTTTTTTTAAATTTTCTTTTAAGATCTGCATCATACTTATTTAATTTTATTTTTTTTAGTGACAATTATTAATGATTAAATAATTTTTAGATAGTCAAATAGTTTTTGTTTATAAAAATTTCAATTTAGAACTTTTTAAAATAATTTCTACTTATTTAAATAAAAAAAAATTAAATTACTTTATTAAAAAATAATATTTAAATAAAAATAAAAATATTTATTTTTGATGATCATTAAATATATTAACAACAATAATTAATAATAATTTTACTAAACATTTAGGTCTCGTTTAGTTTAATTGTTCATAATAATTATTAGCTATTAATTATCACTGATAGCTATTAGCTCATAACTGATGGTTGATATTTGTTAGTTGATAGCTGATTATTGTAAATATTTGATAAAATTATTATTAGTTGTTAGCTGTTAATATTTTTAATGATCATTAAAAATAAATATTAATATTTATTTTTTATTTAAATACTATTTTAAAAAATAATTTAATCTTTTTTATTTAAATAAGTAGGAGTTTTTTCTAAATAATTATAAATTAAAACTTTTATAAGAAACAACTGATTGACTATCTAATAACTAATAATTACAATTAACTAAACGAGTTTAATGTAATTATTGAAAATAAAAAGAACTAATAATTATATCCAAAAGTTTTACCAAATACTCATTTAATAATAATCAATTATCAGTTAAAAATTATTAGTAATTAGCTATTAGTATCAACTAACAGTTAATAATTACTACAAATAATTAAAACGAATTCACAATTTTGTAATTCCAAAAATAATTTAAGTATTAGCAAGTTAAATGTCTATCCGTGTATGATGTGATTTTGCTTCTTAACATTACAATATTTATAAAATTTTTTAAGATATTCTGAATCTTGTGTTTTGCATTGTTAGCACTTATTGCTAGGATCCTTAATCCTCTTTTGCTGTATGACATTATGAATTAACTTGTTCAATAATGTCACTAATCATGTTATTTATAAAAGATTAAAGTTTAAAAAATTAATTAATTGATGAAATGAATTATAATTTTAGAGGAATTTTTTTTATAAAAAAAATCTTAAATCTTAAATCTTTAAAATCCCAATTTTTCTTTCTATGTATATAAATCAAATCAGATTGGATCACCAGATACAAATGACTCAACAATGAAAAGTTGTTTTATATCCCATTATTAGGAGAAATCAAGATTTTATTATTTATTATTGTCATTATCATTTTGATTAAAGCATATCTCATTTATATGCTTTATTTCTTAGTCTCTGCTTTTTCCATTTGGCACATTTCTAGCTACAAATTAAGACTTTTTTTATAGCATATCTTATTTATGAAGGAAAATATATAAATTACTAGTAATATATATAAATTACTAGGAAAATAAGTTCTCTCTTATTTTTTCTCTAATTTCGTTTATATTTTCAGAATTAAAATCGGTAATAAAATTTGGACCATCTAAAAAAAAATTGCAATAATTTATTAAAAAAAATTTCATCTGATCCATTCAAATTTAATTTTTTAGTCAAATAATTTTTCAATTCATCTAAAATTAATTAACTGTGTTTATTCAAAATGGTAAGTTATCAAGAAATTATAGATTATTGCTCAGTCTATATCTGGTGATTATTTTAAAAAGTAAATGAAAATTAAATCTAAATTTTAGTGGAAATGTAATTAATAAAAATATATGTAGAAAATTTAATTAAAATGGTGGCCAAAAGGTGGAGAGCAGTATGAGTAAAATCATCCCCATCACAAGGGTAAGAGCTTTTCAAGATGTGGGCCTTATTATTAATAAATACCAGTCTTGAGCACATTAAGGTACAATGATTCTTGCCATCAAGAAAAAAATGTGTGACAAAATTAAATTAAATAATTTATATCATATTATATCATAGAGATGTACTTAAGCTTTAGTTATGAGTTGGCAGAGGAGAGAAATAGACAAAATAGTTATCGAACATGAACTTGGGAAAATTCTACAGCTATGAATTAATAAATGTTTGACTAGCAAATATAAAATAATTAAATAGTTTATGTTTTTAAAAACAAAATAGATGAAATCTTGTCTCGTAGCTTTATTAGTAATACACTTAAACAAATATTTAATTTAGCGATATTAATTTAACATAATTTAATATTTAATATTAAAATTTAAAATAATTAAAATTTTGAATTCAAATTTTATAAATAGAAAAAATAAATATTAAATTTTTTTTATCTTTTTTGAATCCTTTTCAACTCGAACGTATATTAGTTAAACTCAATAAATTTAAATATTATATAATTATAAAAAAATAATAATTAACATTAAGTGTATATATATCTATAACGATAATTAAAGAGCTGTAAAAAATATATGACACTTTTATAAAAAAAAAAATTATGATGATTTTATATATTGAATGAGAGATCTTATTGATAATTTTTATTTATATTAAAATTTTATCTTTTAAAAATATGTAAATTTTACGATTAAAAGAGTATTTATTGTAGTTATATTTCCTAACTTTATTAGAAATTTTCATTTTCTTTACTATTAATCTGATTAGTGAAATGCAAATCAAATACTCAGTAGAAAATTTCAATGTAAAGAAAAAAAAAAATATTTCTCTCCAAAGTTTCCATTATAGAAAGATACTATTTTAAATAAATATTTTCTTAAAAGTAAATATATTGTTAAATTTTTAATTTTTATATAAATAGAGAATATTATGTACCACACATAACACATATTAAAATATTATATACTATCATTAGTTAGAATTAGTCAATTAAGTGATAAATTATTACCTTATATTAAGCACTTATAGTTTATATTCTTAATCAATACGAGATTATCTTAATATATTTATGTCAGTTAAAAATTAATCTAAAAATAAATAATTTTGAGATAAAACTCTCATAATTGATTTTGATTTTATTCCCATTAATATTGAGATTCTATTGAAATTGGTAATTTATTATGATTTTAATTTTAATAGTGCTGTGCAATATATTTTAATTTAATAAAGTTTGGTTATAATTATCACAAATTATATGATTATTAATTTTCTTATACATTTAAAACTTTGATAATGTAAGCTCAATTTTAATTTAAAAAAAAAAGCCGTTGATGATTTACTTATTTTATATACTAAAATTTTTTATTTATATTGAATGTATATAGTAATTCAATGAAATAATAATATATAAAAAAAATAAATTAATATTTTTTATTAAATAATAAATAAATAAAATAATCGTATTAATTAAAAATATTCAGCAATTTAAAAATAGCAAAAAAAAAAAAAATGTGTTCATGGTAGGAATTGTCGTCCGGATTAATACTATTGGCAAAAATACCCAGCAATTAGGCAATAAAGTGTTATTATTATATAATATAATTTAAACATGGTCTCTATCAACTTCAAGCTTGTTGTGAACGAAAAAGACAACTAATAAATGGGATCGAAATTAAAAAAATAATATTATGTGAGTTAAGAATTAAAATTTTTTATATAATTTTAAAAATTTTTTAAAAATTAATTTTAAATAAATTGAAATTATATAAAAAAATTAAATCTTAATGAATAAAATAATTTTTTTTTATAAATTTATAAAATTATTTGAATTGAAATAATTAGATTCACCTGAATTATGTCTTTATATGTCCTTAACTATTATATAATGAATTAAATATTTTTTTTATTTTTTAATAATTATTTTAAAAAAAATTATTAAATAAAATATGATTATATATTTTTTTACCCACATTAAAATAAATATTTACAAATATATTTCAACTCTAATTATATAAGAGTTTATCCTAATATGAGTAAAATATAAGTTTTCTATGGTATCAAATAATTTTTTAATATTTTAAATGAGATAGGTGTAATGTTAAATCAAAACATAGAAATATAGAACAATAATGCATATGAATGGAAGAAAATACTTCCCTATTTATATCTAGTTTTTATACATGACTTAGTATTTTAAATTTATTATGTGTTTCAATTTCATTTACTTACGTGTTTTGTAAATAAATTTTCTAAATACATTTATTTAAATTTATTTGAAGAAAAAATTAATTTTAATAAGCATATAAATTGATAAAAAAATATATTCTCACAGTTTAAATAAAAAAATTTTAAATTTCATAGTAATTTAATGAATTTCATTTTAAATTTTATACTTTTATATTTAATATAAATTGAAATGTTTGTTTCAAATTTAAAAAAAATTCAAGATTATTAAATCCATATTTATATAAATTCGGATCACTCAATAAAAAAAAATTATTAATTTATAAAAAAAAATTAATTCATCTAAATTTAAATTTTATATATAATTAATTTTTAATTTATTCATAATTAATTTTCTGTCTTAAAATGAACCAATACAATGAACATTATTCTATTGAATTATTATTATAAAAAAATAAAGTACATATAAGAAATTGCAACTTTATTTCAAATAAATACCCAAATTTAAATAAGAAGACAAATTATTTCAGATAAATCAAAAGTTTATGTCATAGGCATATATTCAAATAAATTAAACAGAATCAAACCATAAATATTTTAAAAAAAAAAAAATTCAAACAAGAAATCCTAATAAACCATTAAGAATTAATTAAAAACTAAAAATCATATCAAACCCATTAATTACCAAATTATTCAATAATAATCTCCCCAAGGAACTGTTCCCATGAAAACACTAACAGCAACAGAAACAGCAAAAATCATCATCCCTGAAGGAGTTATTGTCCATGAAGCAGAAGGACTTGGAGCTGGAGCATTGACGTCGGCCGACCCACCGGAGTCAGGTGACGGTGCCGGTCCTGACTCAGTTGTGTTTGAATTTGTCGGAGACGGAGAGGTAGCAGGTGCAGTGGTTGTGGTTGCCGGAGAAGGAGATGGAGATGTTACTATTGCTGGTGAAGGAGCATTTGTTGGTGATAAAGATGGAGACTTGGCTGGAACTGGAGATAAAGATGGAGTCTTGGCCTCTGGTGATGGAGCTAATGATGGAGAAACAGGGGAGACTACTGGAGATGGAGATGAAGCTTTTGGAGCTATGGCAGGTGGGTGAGATACTGGTGGCGAAACAGGGGAGATTACTGGAGATGGGGATGAAGCTTTTGGAGCTATGGCAGGTGGGTGAGACACTGGCGGCGAAACAGGGGATATGGAAGGTGGGTGAGATACTACTGGTGGTTGTGAAACAGGGGATGATGATTTTGGCGATATGGCAGGTGGGTGAGAGATTGGTGGTGGTGATGAAACAGGGGATGGTGCTTTTGGGGCTATTGAAGGTGGTTGAGACGGTGGCGATGGTGGTGGTAGCGAAGGAGTTATAGGACCTGGTTTTGGCCTAATAGCCAAGACAACAACAATCAATCGTTGTCCCTTTTGACAATTTTCTTTATTTCCACTAATGAAGAAGAAAGGACCAGATTGATCAAATTTAAAAACAGGGGTAGCAGATCTTAAAATCTTGATTGGATTCTGTGTGTTACAATTATAGTAATCATCTTTCTTCACAACCAAAACAGAGTCTGAACTTTGTTTACTCTTAAAAGCTACAAAAATAATAATAATAATAAATATTAAAAAATCAAATATTTGATTCAAATACTATAAATCAATCAATACCCAGATATAAAAATCAACAAAAACAGAACTTACTGAGTGTATCATTGACTTGAAACCTGTTTCTACTAGCCCATTGATTATAGTCCTCTGAAGGGTTTGAAACCCAACCATCTTTGCCACCAACATAGAAATTGTAGGCTACAGATGATGATATTAAAAAGGAAGCTAAGAAAGCTAAGAGAAGAAACGGAGTTACTCGAGAAGCCATTTTGAAGTGAAAACAGAGCAAAAGGGTCTATATATATGCCTGAAACACCCAACCCCTACCCTCTATATATAGAGAAAAATCTGAGAAAAAGTAGTGTTTTGGATGATGATATGTTACTAGAAAACTAATTCGGAAGGTGAAAATTTGTGGGATTTTTAAAGATTTTGATTGGGTGAGAGAGAGAGAAAGGAAGGCAGAGTAAAGGGTTGAATTACGATGGAGATTCCATGGAAGTTGAATGTAGCAAATATGGAAAAACGAGTGTTGATACTATTTTCAAATCAAGGCTGTGGTTTCTATATATTATCCAATTGCCTTCAAATTTTTCGGTGCCTTCAATAATGGGGAAACCAAATCACTGGGAAACAAACGGTACATTTGGTGTTTTGTACGTTATTTAATTAATTTCCAATCCACCTTCATATTTTCAATCAAATCATTTGATAAAATTGTACCAGTCATATTGTCAAAATAATTTTTTAGTATTAAGTAAATGAAATTCAAATATGAGTATAATATCGTGACACATTAGACACTATCTTATTATGTCATTAGTGTTAAAATATTAAATTTGTTATTTTATATTTTTATTTTTTAAATTAAAAAAATAAGAAAATATGTAAAAATTTATTTCTATTTAAAATTTTGTCAATTTTTAATTTTCATTTTTTATATTTTTTTTATTAAATATATAGTTATTATGTTTTACAATACTTATTTTAAAGGAGAATAAAAATTGTTATAAAGTATTTTTTATAATATAATGTAATTTTGAAAAATATTTTTAAATTTTTCATTAAAAAATTTTAACAACTCAACATTGAATTCTGATTTTTTTATTTTTTAGAATATTTTTATGAAAAATAAACTTTATTTTCTACAATTAAGACCATACGTATTCTTGTTTGATATAAATCATAAAAATAATAAAATTATTAATTAAAAATTATAATTAATTATTTTAATTTACAAATTTTCTTCATTGAATATATTTATTAATATTATTTATAATATTTTAATAATTAATATTTGAAATTATAAATATAATACTTATATAAAAATTAATTTTATAAATTTTATTAGGGATAAAAAAATCTAATTGTTAATAAATTAAAAACTATTATTAATTAATAAAAAAATCAAATTAAAACTTTTATAAAGAAAATCCTAAGATTCACTGCAATAAGGTGTTAGGGATTCCAACAACAATCATCTATTTATTTTATTAAATGAGAGAGTATAATTATATTATAAGTTTATTTAACATTTAATATTTAATTTATATAAAATTTATATTTTAATATTTTTTTTCAAGTGACAATTAGAAAAGAAACATAATTAAAAATTTATCATCGATGAAAGACAACTAAAATTTTTTTATTTCGAAGCAATAATTAAAATAAAATTAAACTTAAAATATACTAAAAATTAAAAGAAAAGTTAAAATCTATTATGATAGAACTTGAGTATCACTGATATTATTTTAAAAAAGTTAGGAGTTTATATAATTTTAAAAGTGTTAACATAAAAAAATTAATTATTAAATCTAATATTAAAATTTATAGGTCCATACATAAGTGGACTTATAAATGATCAAATGTTTAAATCTATTTGCGTAAAACCTAACATTAACAAATCGATTGACACTTCCATACAAATGGACCGGTTGATATCTCTTATTTAGCTTTAATCCGGACTGACATTATCATCAGTCCAATAACGGGGGCTCGAACATGGATTATATGATCTAATCCGTTTGAACATTAAGCTCTGATACCATATTAAAGTTCATGGATCCATATATAAACGGACTTATTAATAGACAAATGTTAAAATCTATTTGCACAAAACCAATTTATTTGTGCTAAATCCAATGCTCACTTACTTATAAATCATTTATTTATTTTATAATTATTCGATATGAGATATTTTTTCTAACAGTTAGAAAATTAATTATATATAATCTCATTTAATATTTTATATTTAATTCATGTGAAGTTGATATTTTAATAAAGAATTAAAAAGATTATCAATTAGTTGAATAGTTAGATGAAATATCATTAATACATCAAGATATTTTCAATACTAATTTGATAAGTTTTTAAATGATTCACAATGAAAAACATAAGAAATTTTTAAACCTAATTGAGATTTTAATTTCTTCTAAATATTTTTATATACCAAAATAAAAAAGATTCAAACATCATCATTACTTGCATAATAATACAAAGCCAAAAATTGTAAAATACATCTTAATTAGGATGTATGAAGTATAATAACAAATTTTCAACTTTCAACCTAAAGCGAGTATAAAATTTCAATTTAGTTGCTTAATCATATTTAATGCTTAAAATAATGCTCAATCATACTTAATTAATTTCAACACATATTTTTTATAATAAAAAAAATGAATCCATGTAATTGGTCAAATTCATCAATTGTCCTCGGGCCAACATTTGTCACAATAATTTATACAAAAATAATAAAAAGAGAAGAAAAGTTTATAAATAATTATGCTAAAAAATTCATCATATTTTTATGCATTTCAAAATTCTAAAAGGAAAATAAAAATTATAATCTAAATACCTAAATCATTATATGTATAAATCTATGATATAGACACTTAATCATTATTAATCCAATTATTTTTTTTATACATTGAATAAAATCATATGAAAAGAAGAAAAAATTGTCTATCATTTTCATTACACCAAAATTGATCATGTGACAATGTCAACAACCAAAATTTTGGCCTAAATTTTGAACACGAAATTTGAATATTGTGATATTTGCTGAACCTTAAAAATTAGATTTTTTTTTCCTGCTTTCTTTATTAAATATAGTTGATGAATTTTAATATTCATCAAAATTAAATTTTATTTTTAAAGAATTTCAAATCATGCTTTTCTACTTAATTTATATTATGAAATTAACTCATAAATATTGACTTAAAAAATTATATATTAATCAATTTTATAAAATTGAATATAAAATTAACTTTATTAGGATCCTCTTAATATAATAGGTCACATTAGTCTAATCTCTACCGCTGATTATAAAATCAACGGTTGAGTTTTTTAAAAACTTTCAAGAATGAGTAATTACTGTAAAAAAAATATCAATTATTAATTTTATATATAACAGTGAAAATTAAATTAACATGACCTATCATGTTTACTTGAATGAGAGGATTCCAATCCAACAAAGTTTCCGTCACTTATGAGTTTTTAATTTAACTATACTAAAATAATAATTAAAGCGTAGTGAATTTTTGATTTAAAGCACAAGTCAACAAAGTCAAATTGAAAAAAAAAATCATATGATTATAAAGTAAGAAAATGAAGAAAATGAAAAATGTTAGTTGTAACTATTTTTTTACCAAATTAATTTACATATAAGATGTAATATATACAAATGTACTTTTTTAAAATATTTTTCTTGAGATGCTATTCCTTAAATGGTTAATATATATCAAGAAAGTAGGCATTATATCAAAGAGGTATATATATATATATAATACATTAATAAAATGAAATAATTATTGTAAAAAAGCAGTTGTAATAAAATGAAATAATTATTGTAAAAAAGCAGTTGTGCTTTTTAAAAGAAATTAAAAAAAAAAAATTGACGTTTATTATTGGGATAGAGATTCGATTATTAAAGTTCAATTTTAAAATAATGTTACCTTTATCAAAAGTATTAAGTTGATCCATTAGGTTTTAACTACAATTAGTATTTGATTTGCATGGTTAGGTGGATTTTGTATTACTTATTATCATTTTAAAAAAAATCTATACTATCACTTTTTATTATGATCATACATCACTTAAAATGGAATTTGTTTTAGATTCTAGTTTAATGGTAAAAAAAAAAAAAAATTGAAACTTTGAGAATTAAGAGGTTTTGAATTTTATTTATTTTCATTTTATTGTTCAAGTTATTTATGATTATTTATTGATTGGTTATTTTGTGTAAAATTTTAGCACTATCAAGATGTAAATTTTATAATCAATTATGATATATAATAAAAAAAAAAAGAAAAATATAAAAAAGTAATATATGATTTTACTAATTTATAGTTTGGGGGTATGTGAGTTTTTTTTATAAAAATAAATTTATGGTTTGCACCATTAATAATTTAGGCTTATAATATTAAACTTATTAGTGCCTATTAATATAACGCTTATATCACAATAATAATATTTATGTCACGTAAATATTACATCACTATTTGTTAATATCATTAGCCTTTTGACCCATATTATTAATGAAAAAAAGCTCAAACTCATAAACATAAAATCTTCAAATCACATAATATTTTTTTTACGAAATTTAAAGATTATATATGATAACTTTCAAATAAGGACTTCATTTAATTTCTACCATTCCTTTATGTAGAACTGTCAAATTATATTAGACAATTGATGTGGTTCATTATATACCAAAATGGTTAAAAGAAAAAATAAGCCCTCAAAATAAATGCTTAATTTCTTCCATTCTTTTTAGGGAGAAAAAATGTTTAAAAAAATAAAATAAAAATACAACATTATGCTATTGCTAATGAAGTTTTGGTCTATTGATTAATTAAAGCATTAAGGTTGATCATATATACAAATAAGACTTCAAATTTTATTTAAAAATATAATAAAAATTAAAAAAGATAAGAACCATTAAAATTTGAACACGTAACTTTCTACACTATAAATTAGGTATTTAATTATTCAATTACTAATAGTTTCTAATTCATTGTCTCGAGTTTTTTATGCAATTATATACAAGATTTTAAATATAGCAATGACTGTTGCAATACTGTGAATTTATTTAACAAATTTTCAGTATCAATAGTATACTATAATCACATATTAATTTATTGTCACAATTGAACCGTTACATTACGTAACAACCAATATTTAAAATCATAACTTATATATACATATTATTATTATTGATGTCTGATCTGTTTCTGCAGTTTGTGGCATTATTAGATTTTCCTTATCATAAGCAATTAGGCATAATGGCATCAGTAGCAAAGCAAATTGCTCTTAATTAAGGGAGGGACCAGCCAGTTTGCAGGTCATTAAGCCATGCCTTATTCGTTGGATTGGACCCTCATACTTTGTTGTAAAGTAATGTAAGCTATGATTCCTCTTTTATGAGAAAATGGTCGATATTATACTTGCAAGTGTTATTAGGATTCTTGAAATGTATAAATTATATATATATATATATATATATATATATATATATATATATACCAATTTATATAGAATATATATATTTAATTTGAGTTAAATATTATCTTTGAATATTTAATTTTCTTTATTACAAATTAAACTAATTTATAGAATTAAAAATGACTAAAAAATTGAAAAATAAAAAAATTTAAAGTAATATGATAATTTGGTTAATTTACCTATTTTATCTCTACACCACAAAAAAAAAAAAAAAAAAAAAAAAGAAAAAAATTCCCAATTAAACTCTTTAAAAACCAAAATACTTCTTGAAATAATTACAAGCAACCCTTGCACAAATCAAAACAACAAGCATTTGGAAATTAAACAAGAAGAATTAATGGGATCAAACAAAGTAACCTTAATAATCCTAATTTCAATGCTTGTTGTGTTTGTATCAATTGAGGTTGGGGAAGCTTGGACATGGCCATGGGAATCTTTTACTCCTAAGGTCGACCAGGATTGTTACAAACGTTGCTATAATCTATGCATGTCTCCTCCTTATAGAGCAGGTTCTTCCCCAACTCATTGTGATGAACAATGCACACCAATATGTGGAAACGCAATGCAATTGAAGGGAAAAATCTAATGGAAAATTGGGTTGAATGTATTATATAATAATGATTACTTATATTTATTTAATTAAATTATACAATGACTACTCTACGAATTTTCTGAAACAATGTCAATTTGTTAAAAACTATGCTTATTATAGGTGATGAACCATATTATATTATAATCCCATCTTTTTATTCTTAAAAACAATTTCGAAGAATTTATTTTCAATAATTAGTTTTTTTTTACTAAATATGATAGATGGACTCTTAATCTATTTTATTTTTTTTGTTTTGTATATATATTTAAAAATAATTATATTTTCTAAGATAATTCATAAATAATAAATCTTATAGAGTATGTACCTCTTAAAATGCAAAAAATGTGTTTCTTGAACTTAATTATCAATTTAAAAGCAATTACAAATAAAAAGCTTTTACTTTCATAATCTAATAGTCTCTAATGTATTTTTTATTCACCAAAATAAAATTTTTTGGTAGAAGAAAATTATTTCTCTTTTCTGTTTAGTTATCATGTCAACTTTTTCACCGTAATATCTCTATATATATGGAAGTAAACTATCATTAAATTTAGGTAATATATATATATGTAGATGATTTCGTTTGAGATATTTTGACATTTAACTTATAATTTAGCTAACAGTAGAGCTTTATTTTGGTTAGACTTCATGGATCTAGAAAGTTGATGAAGTACAAAATTGTAAATTGATTATGTTGTATTTCATTTTATTTTTTTTAGAATGTTAGAAAAAATGAAGTTGTTATTGAGATTATACGATTATCTATTGAAAGTTACTAATGATTAATAACTAGTTTAAATTTTTCATAAAAATGAGATTTTACAGGAAAGTTTTTATTAGACTAATAATTTCATGTCTATTTCTAATAGATTAGAGGAATGGGTGTAACAGTAACTGATCTCTAGTCAAGTAAAGATGAAATTTTATCTCAAACTGCTACAAAATTCATGCTCTGATTGAATCCAATAGGAAATCTCTATGCCCATTAATCCTGCCCTAGTTTTATTTTAATTACATGGTATAATTCTTAGTTTATAAATATGACAATATTTTTATTATTAATACTACTATATAATAGACAATATTAAATATTTTACTCAAATATTAAAAAATAATTATTTTTCATAAATACAACAATGATAATACATATTTAAAAAAAATTATATTTTTAAGTAATAAAATTACTTTCATATATGAAAGTTTGAACATAATCAAAATATTTAAAATAATACAAATAATTATTTTTTAATAAAACTGAAAATTTCACAAAAAATTATTTAAAAATATGATAATTAATTTTATTTTTTGAAAAAAAAAATATAATTTGGGATTTTTAAATTTTTTATGAATAAAATTAAATTTTCATTATCTAATTATTAATAATATTCATTTTTTAACAATAATTATATCATTTCAAAACTAACAATAAAAAATTTTTCAAAAATTTTAAGTTTTTCATTTTATAGTAAACTATTATTTTTCCTAATTTAAATTATCTTCAAAAATTAAAATATAAAAATTATTTTTTCCATGTTAAATTATAAAAATGAATTCATTTCAAAATATCAAAAAATCATTATTTAATAAATTTAATTTAATTGGATGTGGACTAAAAGTTAAGAAATCAAATTTAGCTTTTATGTTATTTTGTCAAAATATGGGATAAATAGAACCACAAATTAAATTTTTTTTTTTCTCACTTTTAATGAGTAAAAAAAGTCTAATTGGGCATTATTAAAAGTGGAAGGGTCATAAGCACTTGTCCAACAGGAGTGCGGGTTCGAAAAATTCTTACCTCTCTATCTAATTATGAGATACTTGAATTTTTCAAAATTCTATGAATATGCAGAGGTTAAATGTTATCCTACTCAAATCAAGACATGATTTTTACTTATTCAAATATCAATTAAGATGAAACAGTATCAGAAATAATGAATCTCTTTATAATAAACATATTCATTTTTCAAGTTCGTTATTATAAGTATATCCTACAAAAGATCAGATTAATGATATGTATAATACTTAAATTTTATGTGATTTTTAATGATATTTTTATTTAACTTATATTTTTTTAAAAATATTTTAACATAAGTGAATTATAATTATTATTTTTTATTAAATATTACCTTTTTGATAATTTTGACAATTAATATAAAAAAAATTTACAAGTCAAATTTATTACATATGTATTAGTTGAAAGAATAATAAAAAGATATTATATATGTTAAATTATATAAAATTTTAATTGAAACCTATGAAAACTCAATTACATGAAAAAAAAAAATGAATGAGGTGGTTTTATATAAATTTAATTTTGAGAGAGTTCAATTTTTTGTTTTTTTTAAACAAAGATACAAACATAGAAAAAAACAACAACCCTAGTTTAACTATTGTTGCTTATAGGAATTCTAATCCTAAACTAAACTACATACATTATTTCATGCTAATTTGTCTCTAAGCCACAAATTTTACAAATATCCAACTTCAAACCCTAATTAAAACTTCATATATAATTAAACATTAATTAAAACTATATATGTATTATTAAACAATCTTTCATTTGAAAATTACTACCTCCCTTTTCAACATCTTCTCATCCTTTTCTGACAAAGAAAAAAAAAAATTTGATCATTCTATCAATATGGGAGTATTGGAAATAAACGAAATCTCCATTAAAATCACCATTTGCATGCTTGTCATGGTTATATCTTCAGAAGCTAGCTTTCTATGGCCATGGAGCAATAAGGGTCCTGTTCAACTCGACAATGCTTGTTACAAAGATTGTTATGGACAATGCATTGTTCATGCCAATGCTTCTCCTAGTATTTGTGAAAATCAATGTCGACCAGTATGTCGTTCTGGTTTATCGAGTGGATACGAAGATCGAGACAACGATACAAGTTTTAATCTAACACAAATCACTGGTGCTATAAATAATTCATCAAATAAAGAAAATTCCATTTCAAAGGAAAATGCTACAAATGGAAATAGTACTTCATTGCCTCCTGGAAATGAAATGTTTTATAATTAGAAAACTATGAAATGAAAAAGAAAAAGATCGATCTTGTCTATTATGTACTAATTTGAGAGGTTTTTATTTTATTTTTTTGAACTGGAGAGGTATTTAATTATTTGATTGATGTTGTAAGAGAGATTACCCATGCTATTTATATTATTTTTAGTGCGATATCCTGCATGTGTAATATTTCTTTCTCATTTTCAAAAGATATTTCTTACATAAATAATATATAATGGGTCTTATTGGATTACTATTAATATTTTTTGAGATTGACTTTTGAGTTATGTAATTAGATTGAACTTCACCCTAGTTGTTAGGCCAATAGTTTACATGGATTTGAGTCGTTACAATTTTATTAAATTATAAAATTAATACTAATACAGTGATTTAGACTCATTTAATTTAGTTGTTTGTAACAACTAGTAACTGGTGACTGATGACTGTTATCTAATAATTGATTATTATAAGTATTTGGTAAAATTGTTATTAGTTGTTAGTTGTAGATATATTTAATGACCATTAAAAATAAATATTAATATTTATCTTTTCATTTAAATATTATTTTTATAAATTAATTTAGTCTTTTTACTTAAATAAACAGGAGCTTTTTCGAAAAAGTTTTAAATAATAATTATTTCACTATCTAACAACTAACAACTATTATTAAAAAAAAAAAAATCAAACAGTTTGATACAAAGAATAAAAAAATAAAAGTTACATAAAAAAAAGTTTTACTAAAAACCTATTTAATTATAAGTTTTAAATTTAATTTTTATATTAGATTGATATCACTTACCAAAGAAAAAAAAAATAAATTTTGAAAAAATTATTTTTCAAATAATATAATTATATTTTATTAGTTTTTGCGTCTAACTTTAGTTGGGTCTATAATTTATTATATAAATAACGATGTGAAGTTCTATTAAAATAAAATTATACCTCCTCTTCCCAAAATTTCTGAATATATATATATATATATATATATATATATAAAGATAAATGATATTAGATTAGGAGGAAATTGATTCAATAACCGAGGATGGAAATAATTTGATTGTGTTATTGAGTATTTCAACACAATTAAAGGTCAATATGACCTTGAATCATGATCCTTATATTTATTTTTGATAAGCTGTTTATAAGTGTGCCGGACTGGATTCAGATATTGATGGATTGAAGCTTGCAAAATGAATAAAGATATTAAAGAGTCGTGCCTTTAGTTAAGCAAAGACTCTCTAGTACTTAAGTTAGCAATGAATTAGAGTTAAAGAACTCTTGGGAAGTCTATATGCTTTCTGATTCTTAAGTATTTTTTTTAGAAAGAAGAAGATTACAGAGTTTAAAATGATCTACCTCTTTATGATTGTTGGATATTGCTTTTATATTCGTTATATTTATCGTTGGATGATGGTTGAGACACAGGTTGTAGCAGATCTTGAAAGCAAGGGGATGATTTAGTTAGATGGAACAGACCGCCCCTCCGCAGTTGATGCATTAGATAAGTCTGATGTTACGTTTAGCCGTCATTGCAGGAAAACTCCACTATGGTTATAAGCAATCGTGATATCCCTTGATTTGCATATGGTAGATGATGGATGCTATTGTGATATACTCGATGGTTCTTGGTCACATTAAGTTACTTGAATTGAGTCTAGGATGAGGACCTTAAAAGAAATGGCGAGAAGCAAACTGAGAGCATTTTTTTTTAAGGCTCAGTTATCTGAGGACCATCTTGTGGCCCATCTGGATTGCTCCTTGGGCTTATGAGTAGGCCTATCTAGTTGGAAGCCCATGGGGAGATTATTATCCCTTTTCAATTTTTTTTTTTTTTAATGTTCGTTTGTTTTTGATATATTGGAAAATAGAATCAACATTTAATTTTTGATTTTAAAAAATAACATTTAATTTAGTAAAATATATTTTTATAAAATTTAAGTATATTGAAAAATTCTTGAGCCAGAACTAATTAGAATTTGAATGTAAATTTTTAATACTACGACAAGTACTTGACTATTAAATTGCTAGTCTAATAATTTGTGAGAAAGAATTTATATTAATGAGTTACTGATCCAATAAGTTTATATAATTTAATAATTTTAATGAATTTAATAGTGTATGAAAGATACAATAAGACAATATTATTTAACTTCTAAAATGTTTTTATCTTTTATCAAAATTGTATAATGTAAAAAAGAAAAAAAAAATTGCACAAAAATCTCCAAAAAAAGATTAAAAAAAATGAAAAATAACCATTTAGCTGACTTTCTAGTTCATGTTTTATATGATAGGTTATGTATATAATTTTTATCATTAAATGTAAAGGGAATAGTTGAATTCTTTTTTTTTTTTTTTAAAATCAAATTTCGAAATAAATTTTAACCATTGGTTTAGAATTTAATTTACTTTAATTAATAAACTAACCAATTCTAATAGGGCAAGGAATCAGATTTATGTGTTTATTATTTTCGTATGATATATAACTATCTTTATGTTTGATTTAATGAAAAACATCGAAAATCAGAAGTATTTTGTTCTATTTTTCATATAGAATTGCAAAAGTGTATAAAAAAAAAAAAAAAAAATGATGTTGAGCCATTCTGTAACAAACGACAGAGGAGGAGACGTTGGCCCCAAACGGCCAAAGAGGCTTGATTCCTGTGTTTCTGCTTTTGTTCTATACTTGCATTTTTCTCCTAGTCCAAAGGACTTTTACAATCGATTACGGCCCTTCTGGTGGCAGTTTGCCTCACTTTTGAAGAGTATTTCTTTCCTTTTCTTACTTTATTTTTTATGGCTTGGTTTTTAATTCATCATTTCTCCTTTCCTTTCTTACTTTTATGGTTTTTGGGCTGCATAGGGGCAAAACTTATTTTAATTAATTTAATATGTATGAACTGATGATTTATTTATGATTATTGATTATTTGGATTGATATTTATATATTATAACTGTTTTGAATAAAATATTATATTAAATAATGTGAATGAAATTATATAGCAATATCAAATAGATCAGTCAAAATTAAGATTAACCTCTCTAACTCATTATCTTTCGAGCTTGCATTCATTTATGAGATATTGAGCTTATTGAGGATCTCTTGTCATTGAATTAAACCTATAACTAGTGTCTCAGAACTCATCCAAATGGCGACTCCTTGCTTATTCAAGTGGCGACTCCTTGCTCTCACTTGTCTATGATAGGCTAAGCTGTTAAATTGTCGAAGTCACATTGAAAATTTAGTGCGAAGCCTAATAAACCGCTTAGTAGCACAAAGGTGGGCGTTAACCTCCACCTCTAATTGTAGCACCAATCGAGCACGTGCCCATGCTCTGAAACATGCACGAGGATATGCATTTTAATTCACTTCCATCCTCCAAATTCTCCAAGGTGAAGTTCAAGAACCAAGGCTTGAAAACACAAGTAGTCGTGCAATCTATGCCACAGGAGCCCCGTGCACCAACGTAAAATAATTTTACATTCACTTGAATCTTGTAATTGAAGCTAGGTTTTGGACTCATATAAATATATTCTTTTCTATTAAAATAGAAAAGAAGTTTTAGATAGATATTAGAGTAAATATATTTCTCTTTAGTTCATAATTAGGATTCCAATAAAGATGATTAAAAATTTGGATCTTGAAGAATTCTCTACAAGTTTCAGATATGAATTTCTACAATTTGCTTGTGGTTATATGTATGCATTGTTTTTGTGATTGTTAATTTGTTTGAAATTAATTTATCTTCTTTGAACTTAAATGTATATGAGTATATCATTACTTGTATAATTTAAGGTGCTACATAAAGTAACGAAAGTAAAAATGTAGTGTTTGTTCATAGAGATAAAAGTTCTATGAGATATTATTTTATAAAAATATGGGTATAGGCCTATATAATATTTTACGCTATTTATCTAATGAACTTAATGAATTTGATTTAATTCTCACAATCACGAGAGTAGATTTGAATTTATTCTGAATGTGAATACATTACCCTGATAGAGAATTGTATTCAATTTAGAATTAGTTATCTTTGATTCCAACTTACTTGAATGAATGCTAGAATATGTATGCAACTTGCAATGAATGCCAATTGAAATCTAGATACTATGTTTTCCATTCTTGAATTCAAATACTATTTTAATTGTTTGTTTAATATTAATTTCTTATTAGTTTATATATTATCATCAATATAATTCCATCTTCCCTTGATCATTAATTAAATATTAGAAAAAAAATTATAATTTTAATAATTGAAACACATCTCTTCAATTCGTACACTTGCGGTAAGAAAAGAGCAAACAAAATTTCCAAGAAATAGGATAAGGACCCCAAGTCTATCATTGCAAATTTTCTTTACTATATTTTCTTTATAGTAAAGACAGAGATGAATAATCAAGAGATCCCAAGAGTTTAAATTTTAAGATATAGTGAGCAATGTCATTTTTTTTTCTCTTGGTTTATGAATGGTAATGGTATGGTATCGTCACCGCCAGAATTAATGAGGTTGCGATTTTGGATTCGGGT
Source organism: Aleurites moluccanus (assembly GCA_948193065.1). Lineage (NCBI taxonomy): Eukaryota > Viridiplantae > Streptophyta > Magnoliopsida > Malpighiales > Euphorbiaceae > Aleurites > Aleurites moluccanus. The sequence goes on along the minus strand of CANXYC013036924.1, from coordinate 9,190 downwards.
TGTATCTCTCAACTTTGCTGAGACCAATTCGATAATTTCGGGTTACAATTATAGGGTCAATTGGAAAGCTTGGGTTGACCGAACCTTGAACAACCCTGATAACAACAACATAGCCATAGCTGTAGGGGTAATGCAATTATTAGTATCCCTACACTCAAACCATTATTCCTCAAAAAAGTTATAAAACGCTGAAGCCAAGTTCAAGGAGCTTGCTTTAAACCGTATAAAGCAATATGCTTGCATGGAGGATGCACGCTTCATTAAAATTGGGTTAGCTTCGTCTATGGTATTTCAATTTATGGCTCACGCACATTATGATACTTAAATTTTATTTTGTTATTTAAAAATACTCGAACTTAGGGTGACAATTACTTTAAAATACTTCTGTCTAATTTACGTCCAAAAATTAATGAAACACTGATGTGAATTTTACAGCTCAATATTTTTTATTTATTTTTTTGCCACACCAACTAACCACAAATTCACTCTCTCTACTGCGAGTAGCTAATTATTGAATTTAAAAGCCAAAAACCATTCAACCACACTCTCTCCTCTTCTTCATCTCTTCTCCTTCTCATCAAATTAATATTATTCAACTCAAATAAACTAAAAAACCCCAGAATTAAAAATAAGCAAAATCAGTTTAATGGTCGTCAAATCTTGATATCTGTACCATCCCAAATCCCCCATTCGCATCCTCAACACTCCCTCCCAACTCACCAACAACTCTTTATAATCAATTTCGTTTTCCCACTCTCCAACCGCTTTTATTTCATTGTCTTCACTGTTACTTTTACTTTCTCCATCATCTTCATCGTACAATACGAATTTCCTTTGGGTAATTTCGTTATCTAGAAAAACTTATCAATTTTCAATTGGGGTTATTGAAAAATTAAAGAAGAAGAATAAAGGAAAAAAGAGGAGACCTGGTCGAGTTTGCTGAGGTGAATGAAACCAGAAGATTTGTCAAAATCTCCATCTAACATGGATCCATTTTTCTGTAATTCTTTCCACTCTGAAATAACAAAGCAACATTATTTGCACTGCAGTGTTTGTCTTCATTTTTCATTACTAGCTGAGTTTCTGATTCTCTAGAAACTAACAACGGCGGTCATAAGAGCAACCCACGCCTATAAACGATAGTAAAGATCCCAAAGCTCACAAAATCAAAGGTCAAATGGTGTCATTTTCCAGTCAATCGATCTTCTTCTAGAGTTTTCAGTTTTCTTTGCCCAAACAGTATAGTTTAGTCAATTTTATATCAATCTTACTGAGTCAACCACTGAGCCAGTACCGAGTTAACTGACCCGTTCTTTTATTGTTCCTTCTTTGAATACTCTGAAATTCATCAACAGACACATCAAAATGCTCCTTAATCTCATCGTTCACATTGGTAAGCTAATCGTAACAACAAAAGCAGAGCAAGGAGGTGAAATAAGGAACACGAATTATCTATGAAACTCTTATCGTAAAGTTGAATAAAAATATGCAGATAACCCATATCTTTCTTCTCTCTTTCTCTTCAAATTCGAGCTTCTTCAATGGAAAACGAAAAGAGATAAGTCAGAGAAACAAACAGGGATTTAGTTCTAAGTAATGATAGGAACATGAACGCAATTAAGAGAATTTTTTTTATTTATTTATAGAAAGAAAAATTACATAAAGAGAGAATTGGGTACTTGTTTATTATTAGGGTTTTATTAAAGGATTTTAATTTTTAGTTTTAATTTTTTCTTTGAATTTGTATATGAATATTTCTTAACAGATAAAAAAAAAAAGAAGATGATGGTTGAAAGAAATAGGGTTAAAAATAAAAGAAGAATCTTTTACATGCGGACCTGATTTTGATTTGCTTAATGGATATATGACGGAACAAAAAAATATTAAAAAAATTGATTTGGCATGGTATGTAGGACTGCCGTAAAATAAATAAATAAAATTAGACATAAGTATTTTAAGTATTTTAAAGTGATCGTCACACTAAGTTTAAATATTTTTAAGTAATAAAATAAAGTTTAAGTATCATAATGTATGTGAGTCATAAATTAAAGTGTCATGGGTGAAATTAACACATTAAAATTAGATGGATCAAATAAAATATTAATAGAAGGAGAAATATCTATAATTTGAGAAATATATGATGGAAATTTCTTGGGTTTTAGATTCACCGTGACCATATGATGTTGTGGTTTATATTGAATTTTAAGAGACGGAGGTTGTGGAATCAATAGGATCTGGAGAAGAAGTAGCTAATGAAACTAGTGAAGTTAAATTGGTATCATGTGTGTGTTATTAAGAGAAGTCGGTAATAGAGTTGGCGAAGAGTTAAATAAAGTAATTTGATTGGAGATAAGGGCGTCTTGTGGATTAGGCATAAAAGAAAATGGGGTAAGGGAGAGTTGAGGGGTTGGTGTATTAAAAATACGTAATACTATTGTATTGGCTTTTTAGAGTTTAAAAAATTTTTGTAAAAATTTTTTAAAATTATAATATTATAGTATTTATTGTAACGAATTCAATGACATATTTTTTTGTATGAAAAAAAAAATTAAATAGATTCAAAAAATATAATATAAGTGTGTTAAATCTAAACTGTTAAAATCTAATGATCTAGATTTAACATACTTCTAACGTATGTTTTTAGATTCATTTAATTTTTATTTCATATAAAAAATATGTTATTGAATTCGTTATAATAAATACTATAATATTATGATTTTTAAAATTTTTTACAAAAATCTTTTAGACTCTAAAAACTCAACACAACAGGAATTTACTGTATTTTTGACATAACAGTCTTCTCAACTCCGTAAGCGATAGAATTCTTTTGGTGTTTATCCACCTAAACACATCATTGATACTGAAGATATGTTTGTTAATCTAGGCTATACCTTGTGAAAATAAATATTAAATTATGGTCTAATTTTAGACTAACTAATATTAATCTCTCGACTCAAATAATAATTAAATATTTAATTAATATTAACTGTTCGGCCGATTATGTGCTGAATTAAATTATAAAATATAAAAATTAATTATTTTCTTATCATTAGATTACTTTTTATCATTATAAAGTTGAATTATAATAAAGGCGCCATAAAAAAATAATTAAGAAAGAAAAATCAATTTATTTTGATGTTTGTAACATGTCAATTAATTCATCAGATATGTTTTAAATGATTTATACTGTAAAATATATAAATTTAAAATCTTGTGATTAATGGATTGATTGATTAATTGTTTATTTCCCAATAAGTTTTACAACAAATGGATATGCTTTAGTTCTATATGTATCAAAGAAACGATTTAGAGCCTAGATAAGCTTTGATACCATAAAAGACGTTTATGGAATGACTATTCTCCTTGACTCAGGAGGATTTGTATTGCTAATATATGTAGAGAATGTCCAAGTATAGAAATACAATACAAGTATATACGACTCTAATCCTCAAGTACAGCAACAGATGTGATAAATACAATATGAAATTTATATTTATTACACTCTTAATATTATATTAGGTCCTGTTTCAGTTTTCATACTTTTGATACAACAAACATATTACAATTATATAGAAATATTGTATTATTGATGAAAATACAAATTAAAGCTTTATCATAAAATATTTTATTTTTCTTTCCTTCTTTCTTTTGTATACTAAAATAATACATGTTTTCCTTCAATTGAAATCCACCTTCTCCTTCTTAAGGGCGAGCATTAGAGCCTTAATGGGAGCCGCGGCATACTGGTGTACATCTATATTGACAAACTGTAACTGTTGCAACATCTACAAAGCCCATGCATTCTTTATAACAAGATCGGAAACATGCATCATCATATTTAATTTGCCACGGCCAACTCCAAGCTTCTCCAACCTCCATTGATGCCACCATTATAACCATTATAATCATAATTGCAATGCTCACTTTCTTGGCCTCCATTTTTTTTTTCTTCTTCTTTCTTTTATTACAAGAAATTTGAATTAGAGAAAGAAGGCTAGGAGGAGGGTATTTCTTGAATGTTTGTTTTTCTTTAGGGTTCAATAGTTTCTTGTTTTATAGAGCTATTTATAATAAATCATCTAACTAAATATACCAAATTAATAAATTAGTTGCCTACTCTTCATATTTAGGGAATTTTGGGAGATTGTTCAATTATTATATTTTCTAACACGGTGCTAATTTTAGAAGTTGAAATATATATACATAGATTAGAGTTTTTTTTTTTTAGTATCGGAAAAGAAAATCGATTCTGAATCTATTACTCAAATAAACATATATTTACTGCTAAGTTATATTTTGAAGTGCATATTTTGTTATTATTTATATAGGTTAGAATTAATTTTATTATTATTCGTATTTCTTTCTTTTAGTAAATTTAGTTCATTGGATATTTAAAATCATAATCTTATATCATATAAACAAAATCAACACCATTAAATTTAAACTTATAAGTATTATATTTAATTTTTTATATACATTTATATAAGGTAGATCTTGCCTCTTAATTTTATGGGTTTAATATTAAAAAAAAATCCAATTTTTTTTTGTGTTCTTATAGTTTTGTTCAAACTTTTAACTTTATCAATTTTATCTCAATTTTCAAATTTAGTTTTAACTGTATTCAAACGAGATAAATTAATTAAAACTTATAGTAAAAAATAATAATATATTTATAATTAAAATAAATTAATTAATATTATTTTTTGTTAAAATAGGTGTCATGGTGTAGAGAGAGAGTGTTGGGTTTTCTTAAATTAAAGGCGGGGGAGAGAGAGAGAAAAGCGAAAAGAAGAAAAAAAAGAAAATGATTTATTTGAAGTGAAAACTATGGTGTAAAGAGAAAAAAATATATACTAATGTAATTATTTTATTTCATTTATGAATATAATATTATTTTTTAATTTTAATTTTAATTTATTTCTTTGATTTGGACATATTATTTTTCAATTAAAATCGTAAATTCGGACAAATAAGACAAAATTAAAAAAAAAATGGTAAATTTTGGAATTTTGAAGTGATTAGGACTAACTTTATGGTGGCAAAAATACATTTATATTTATCTACAATCTATCATAATTTAGCATTTTAAATTGTTAATTTTTTTTTTTGCAAGAAATATATATTTTTATTTTATATGTATCAATGTCCTTCTTAATGTAATTGATAACTGAGTTGAAAAAAATCCTTTATTTTAATATTAATTTATAATAGAAAATACATACTCTAATTAACATAAATTTTAAAAAAATTTGGCACCATATAATGTATAAAATTTTATTCATTTGAAAATTGAATTTGAATTACCAAAAATGTTGATTTACAACTTTTAAATTCTAAACATCAAATATTAATTAATTAAAAAATGCATTTTAATTTTAACAATAATTTTAATAATTAAAAATATAAATATTATTTATATATTATTATACATATAATAAAAAGATAAAAATCAAATAACGAAGTTCACAAAATCAAACAATAAAGAGATTGAGTCTTTTAATCAAGTTTTAGGCATATATAGTCAGTACTCGAGAGGATATCAATCATATACGATTTTTTTTTTTTAAAAAAAAAAAATATGATTATTGATAAATATCGTATTTTTTATATTTTTTATTATATATATAATATTTTAATAAAAATATTTTTATAATAATAAAAATAAGTTTTTTCTTATTTTTTCGATATTTTAATAGAAATCCTTTAATCTAACTCATGAAGCCCAAATGTTTTTATACAAAGCCCAAACTCCAAGTGGATTTCGGCCAGGCAGAACTTGTTTTAGACTATTAGTATCAACTACTATCAAACTAGGGTTTTTTTTTTTTTTTTTAAAACAAAGTTATTTAATTTAATTGTTATTATCTTGAATGATATTTCAAAGGTTTGATTTTGTTAGGACCATTCATTTTTTTTAATCTTTTATTTAATTTATTTTATTTAGTACCATTAATAAAAAAGTTATATTTTTAAAAATTTATAATATTACAAAGTAAAAAAAAAAAAAAAAAAAGAAAATTGTAAAATAAGATAAACATTATAAGAAAATGAATATGATAATTAACTTTGTAGGAATCAAATTGTTATTTGGAATTGTTTATGAGAAAAAAATGTTACTAAGAAAACATTATTTGTAGCTTGTACTATTGTACCAAAAAGATTGAGGTGAAATAAAGAATAATATTTTTTTAATTTTAAATTTAACTCTTTAAAATACCAATTAATATTTCCTTTAATAAATTACTAATCTAAAATCTATGTTTCGCATAGTTTGATATTTAATTTTTTAATTAATTGTTATATCATATAAAAATAAAAATATATAAATATAAAATTATGGTATACTTTGTATAAATAATTATATTATTTTAATATATTTTAAATTAGTCTATGTTTTAATATTTTTATAGTAATATAAAAATATAAATTATTAATTATAAAATTCAATAAAAAAAAGAGATATGAGAGAATATAAAAATGATAGTGATTAAACTATATCAAAAATATTAACTTATCGTATTTATTTATTTATCCTATAATGAAATGTTCAACCTTTTACTTAATTTATTCAAATAAAACTATTATATGTAAAAATAAAAAATTAAAAAAATTGTTAAGTTTTCATATTAAATGCTCTATTAATTACTTAATATTTATTTTTAATAATTTTAAATGATTAAATTTATATAAAAATTTCAAAAATTTATTAAAAAATAAATCGAATAGTGAGCATATAGCATAAAGAGAGTTTTGCTTACCCAAAAAAAAAAGAGTTTCAAACATTTTTTTATGTTGTAGTTTAATATCTACATAATAGATTAACGGTCAGCCCATGCAGCTTAATTAGTTTGATTAGTTAATTTTGTTAATTGTTAAATCAAATAATATTAGATATATTAAAATAAAATAATATTTTTCTTAATTTTTTTCTCTTTATAATTTCTATTCACCTTTCCTTTCTTTTTATTTTTTTATCTTTAAAAATTTTGTTTTTTATAAAGTTATGAATTAATAATTATTTGCCTTAGATTTTTGAGATTAGAAGAAAATAGAAAATATAATTTTTTTTTTCTAAAAACATAATTTTCATTTTTATTTTATTTTTAATTATAAATTTTAGCTTTTAATTCAAAATTTTTAATTATAATAGTAGTTAAAATTATAATCATTATAATTTTATTTCAAAATTATATTCCTATTATAAAAATGCTTCATATTATAATTAGCAGTTGGGTATGTTGGCTTTTAAAAGTTAGATTTTTTTTTTTTTATAAGTTTCGCCTAGTTATATTATTTTTGTAAGATTCACAATATTGATTATTAGTGTTAGAAATGAAAGAGAATTGATTTTTTTTTAAAATATCATATTTATTTTTAATAAATCATTCATCTATCTATAAATAAATGACTATAAAAAAATAATTCAAATCCGAAACTTTTCTATAAAGAGTAAATATTTTTCACCCTTAAATTAGGCCTTGGGTGGTTATAAAAGTTAGGTTACCTAACGGAGCTGAATAATATTATTATACTTTAATGTTAAGTGTGACTTCTTGCAAGAACAATGTTAGAAAACCTATTTAGTGATTGTTTGTGAAAGTTGACTAGTAATTTTATTTTTATCTATTTTTAGTTTTTTAATATAAAAATTAATTAATAAAATAATTTTTAGTGATAATTTATTTTTGCGCATGAAACTACTGATTTAAGACTAGTGTATGTATTAAGCTAGAGAATTGGTATTCGAAAATTAATGGGTTCTAATCCAAAGGAAAAATCACCCTTTAAAAGCTAGTTGTTAAGGAGGAGGGTGTTTTGGATATTTAAGCCAAACATTTAAAATCATATTCAATTAATGTGAAATTTTTAATATGCCCTCTCTCGCAAGCTTCGTGGACGTGGGACAACCCCTCATAGGACTAGACATCTGAAGGCTTCATGTACAGAAAAAAAAAAAAATAGAAAAAAATTACTTTGATACCATATTAGGAAATTAATGGGTTCTAACCCAAGATAAAACTCACCCCTTAAAAACTAGTTATTAAGAAAAAAAGGTGTTTTAGATATTTAAGTCAAACATTTAAAGTTATATCTGTAAACACATTATTTTACATCTCACTGTGTATATCTAGAATTTTGTAGAATTTGAAGCGAGTATCAGACCATTGGCGGAGCAATCAGGCTTCCTTAAACCTTCGAGATACCCTTAAGAGTTAGGCGGACCAGTAGAACCCGACATAACTTGTCACACTCAAAACGACAAAAAACATATGTGCAAAATCAGAGCCCGGACGAGCCATTGGTGGTGTCGCCCGCTGTTACTAGTGGTGCCTCCAAATGGGCTTGGCGGCAGAGCCTTGCCTTATTGGCAGCGCCACCAACAGCTGCCCATGAGCTGCTGCCGTGAAGCCCACTTGCAGCCAGCCTTCAATCCCTATTGTTGCCAACTCTATCTGGTGGCGTCGCCCAAGTCACCGTGCTACAATGTGTCCTCCTCTCATATTTTTGGACCATTTTAGCCTTTCTAGCCTTATAAATACCTTCCTCCTTCACCATTTCACTCATCCCTGTCACGACCCGGTTTTCCGAGCCGTGACGGTCCTAGGGCACGGGAGATGCCAATAGCGACCGGCACCCATTGAACCCAGTACCATCACATAATCTATCAACCTCAATATATTATTTATTTATTAGTCAATTACCATCCATTAAGCAATTATGTTATTCATTTTGTTAACCTGTCCATTATGCTGTCACCATAATGCAATTAACTGTCACAAGTATATATCATATATCATGCATCATATATATAATCAATTTAGACCATCAATATCGAATATAATCAATGTTCATCTCCTGGCTACCCAATACATACCCATGGAGCAGCTAGATCATGAACACCAAAAATAATAATAATACAGTAATCCAAAATAAATATATACATAAGAAATCTGAAGCAGGAAATCCACAGAGAACAGAAGACTGGATCCTGCTACCTACTCCTCTCCTGAAAGGGTAACAAACAAAAAGGTGAGTATAGATGATACTTAGTGAATTTACATGCATCCCAATAAATAATAGGCACAAAAAGGCAATGGTATAGGTTAAATGAAATACAGTAGACAATAAGAATATCAAAGTACAGTAAGGCTCAATAACAACAAATATGTTCAGTTATATATATATATAT